>VMDO01002409.1:0-147712 GCA_007922755.1 Pedetes capensis | reverse complement strand
ACGCCAGGCAGTAAATTACATTTTTAAACCAGGAGTAAATCATAACCATTAATTTCTGGCAGTCTGAGAGCCAGTTGCGAACAATACAATACTGTGTTACTTGATCCACAATTGTATCATCACTGGTCCCAGATCCAGGGTAAAAGTGCCGAAAATCAGTGACAGCATGATCACAGGAGAGTATCTACCATCAAAATGTGAATTCATTCATGGGCTAAGAGCTCTATTACAAACCAAAATTAAGATTTCTATTGAGCAAAACCAAATTCTCTTTTATATAAGAATGAGAATATTGGCAAAACTTCTCCCCATTTCTATCCATCAAAAGGGGGCTGTTGCATTAATATATCAAAGACATTAGACCTGTTTCTCATTCATACAATCACTGGATTTGGGTTTTAACAGAAGCAGTTTTTCTTAATGAATAAAGTCAGTAAATACCTTTAAACACTCCTGGTTTTGAAAATAGATAAACTTGATTAATCCAAAGGAGGAGACATGCTCGCACAGGGAGGAGGACAGAAGTGTGCAGCTGTTTTCTGAGTGACAGCGCTGTACTTACATCCAGGAGCCCATGCGCGCTGTCGCTGCTCTCTTTGTTGGCTCTACACATGGCCTGGTAGTCATACAGGGTAATTCTAGAGGGAAGAATAGAAAGGAGCCTCACACAACGTGGAAACAGACCAAACCATGCTGTGTATGAGCAAGCCATTGGGTACGACAGTCACAAACACAAGATGGCCCGAACAAGGGGTGACAAATAAGGAACATGGCAGAGTCCAGTACTGGAAACCGTCACATTACCACTTGGAACTGAACAAAGGGAATTAAGTATTGGAAAGGGTGGAGGGAGATGAGGACCCACTCTCCTTACTTGATGAACTGGTCATTTTGGTCTGAAATAAGGATGGTCTGCATGGACCAAGATCCTGCAAAGGGAGTTTGCTGCTCTGACCTGGATTTGGGGCCCTCAATGGAATCTACTTGGTGGATGAGATCTGGGAAGGACAACTTTGGGTTAAGGAATGGCAGGAATACCTGTTTTTCTCAAGCATTAGGAAACAGGCCTAGACCAAGACAAGCCCTGCACATGGACAATTTGTGGGGAACCAGTTGCATCACTGATTGTAATTCCTACCTCCCACAGACAACATCACAACAGTGGGTATATTCTTATATTTGAAAATAGCACAGCTTATGAAACAAGAGAGTGATAAAATCAAAGCTTTCAACTGCAAAAATGTTTTGTTTTTTAACTGAGGGATTTCAACTCCCTTTACAAAGTAAAGGTGAATGGGAGTTTTTGGTTGCATGCAACGGCATTCAGACAGAGCAAATGCCTTAGCCCATACTCATAAGGAATAGCCAAAGGAAACCTCCTTTCCTCCCACTGTCCTTCAGGATCTCTGCCACAATTCCTGGTGGCCCAAAGGAGAGCCACCTAAAGTCCAGCCTGACTTACAGCTATCAGATGCAATTTAAAATAGCTTAATAGTGTACTTCCAAGTGTTTGTATGGAATATTCCCCACAGGAGTTCCTTTCTAGAACAACATGGTGCTTAATACTGACTGCACTTAGTGCTGTGCTTGGAAAGGACACTAGAAGAAAAGCTCCGTGTGGAGGTCTGCTGTAGCAGCCGTTTTTCATCTACCCTTAGCACCTAGTACAGCACCCAGCATGGAGAATGAATTCAATTTTCAAAGGTTGAATGCACGAATGTCTGACTTGTACACATATTGAACAGGTGGCAACACAAACGAGACCAAAGAGGTCAACTGCAAAATGGGATGTGAAGGTCTTCTTTCCTGATAAGCTAGAGACATTAGAGTCACATGGGCTCAACAAAGAGCCATCTATGGGTACCAAGCAGAAAACTGGCCACGTCTGAGCAAACCACACAGAAGCCAGCTCTGACCGGCAGCACATGGCATTCCTCAGGCAGCAAAGCCTGAAGGGGCTCCAGTGGTCACTTCATCTCCCATCCTGTCCCCAAGGCCTCTCCTTCATCTAAAAATATTTCTTCCTTGTCCTCTGGCTTTTTCCCCCTCATGCAGATGCAAACAGACAGCTTTTCTGTTGTTGTTGTTAATGGAAACAAAGATTGTGAACCAGCCACGCATTACTCTTTGAGAAGTCTTCACACAAACTGCTCACAGAAATGTTCTCCATTGACACTAACCCAGTTACCAGGATAGGCCACTGGAGACATAGTGGACAACTCTGCTCCCCAGGAGGCCCACTGTGCTGATGCCCCCATCCTTACCCAGGAGAATCCTACAGGTGCCCTGACAGGGCTCTCGAGGGTTTGGCAAGAACTGCTATTGACCTAACCTTTTCTTACTGCTCAATTCTACCTCTTGTGCCAGAGCTGGGTAAGAGGAACATGGAGTTGAAAGGAATATGTGTGTGGCTGGAGGCTTGTAGACACAGACATAAATGATCTTGGTTTCCAAAGTTGGTGCTTATATACATACAGGGAGCTATCTTAAGCAGGTCGCTGTCTTCTTCTAATGCTTGTCTCACTTGTAAAAGGACTCACAGAGATGGTCTGAGATCTAATCATGTGTGCAGAAGCACACTGAAATAGCCCATGAAGGGTGCTGGTCTTGTTTAAATCCTTACAACAAAAAGTTTTGTTTCATTCTTTGAATTTGGGCTCTGAAAACTGTACTGTTTCCAAAGGCCTGAGAGATGGCAACGTGACACAGTGGTTACAGGGCTAGCTTTGGAATTGACAACTGAGCTCAAATCTTAACTCATCTACTTATAACAATGATTAAAAAAAATCCTGTCTTGGTGCCTCAGTTTCCCCTTTGTGAAATGGTGAGAATAATGGCTACCTTACAGGGTGGTCATGAAAATTTAAGGAAGTTATCTGTGTTGCATTTAACACAGTGCCTTGCTCATGGGAAGCATTCAATAGAAGGCAGGGCAGCAGCTGCTGTGACCATTAGGTTTTTTCACTGCCACTATTAACTATTAGGTTGCTGCTGTTGTTAGGTGCCATAGAGTTGGGTCCAACTCATAGTGACCTTATTTACACCAGAACGAAACTGTCAGTCACTGTGCCATGCCTGGCACTATGCCAGTGCTTTTCTATTACTCATTGGGTTTTCAATGGCAGATTGTTTTGGTAGTGGATTGCCAGGTCCTTCTCCCTAGCCTGCAGTGCCTGGTACTACCAGACGGTCTCCCATCCAAGGACTAACATAGACTTTACCCAGCTGGGTGGAGAATGGACAAGCCTCCTGCTTTCTTAACTCATTGGTACATGCAATACCAGGTATGGTGGCACACACCTGTTATCCCAGCACTTGGGAGGCAAGAGCAGGAGGATTTGAGTTTGAAGCCAGCCTGGGATACACTATGAGACTCTTTCTCAAGAACAAAAACCAAACAGAATCCAAGCTTGTTCCTGTAGTACAGTCTACAGCTGTACCACACTGGCATCCAATCCCATTTGATCTTGGAGGCTAAGCAGGGTCAGGCCTGGTTAGTCCTTGGATGGGAGACCTCTTGGGAATACTGAAGGCTGTAGGCTTGGGGGAAGGACTCAGCAGCCCATTCCTGAAACAATCAGCCATCAAAAACCCTATGAATAGCAGAGGAGCACTGACATAGTGTCAGGCATGGCACAGTGCTGGGTAGTGTTTTGTTCTGTTGTACATAGGGTCAACTATGAGTTGGACCTGATTCCACAGCATGTAACAACAACTGCAGTATAAGGTGCCTTTGGAGGTTGTGAGGTGTTTTTAGGAGATGCTGCAGTAAGTTCTGTCCATGGGCTTCTTGACCAATGGCCATAGCAACAGTAGCTGATGTCTGTTGAACTCTATGTAACAACCACAAGCGAAGCACTCCTCTAAGCACATCCATTCTAGATGGGATTTGATCATGCCCATTTTCCGGAGGGGCAAACAGAGTCTCATCCAGGCCAAATAATGTGCACACGTTCACAAAGCTAACCAGTGGCAGAGCGAGAATGAATTGGGAACCAACCTGAATCTACATTACCGTGCTTTCTGCTCAGAAGCAGCCTCTGATAGATTCTCACCAGTGCTTAGAATCCAGACCTATGTCCCATTCCAGGGTCTCCTTGGAACATCACAGGACATGGTACCTGAGATAAAGTCTCAAAACCAAATGGAGGGACTATGGAGGAGTCCCCCAGCCAGGCTGGATCTGCTGGCCTACACCACAGCTGGACAGGCTTGGGAGGGGCCCCTGCCATGGTGACCACCCTGAGAGACGTGTGGCAGGAAGTTAAGGATTCTTGGATCTTCTTGGATCATTTCCAAAGGCTCCGGCTTACATGCTGGGGAGCCTCCCAGCCCAGGGCTCATGTCTTTTAATGCAAAAAGAGATTTTCTGAGGCTACTGCCACTGGGGAGGTTACAAAATCAACTTTGCCTGTCTTCTCCACACGTAGACAGCCTTAACTATGATCTTGCAGAAAGAGAGACTTCCAGATTATTACCCTTTTTGAAGTGACTTTGTTACTGTTTTAAATAACTATTTTGTGGCTACCTGTATCCTGTTCAGCTGATTATAGTTAAAGAACATGATAATTGCCTGCTTTCATTTGGCTCTAAAATAAGCCTTGAGAGTTGTGCCCAACCCAAGACTGGTGTTGAGCACTGTGGCACTTGGTAGCGGGAACTTATTCTCATTACAGATAATATGACTTAGTCTGTGACATCACCACCAGGCCACTTCAACCACGGTTGGTCTGGACCTTATCATTAGCATCTCTATGCTCCCCAGATGGAGCTCTTTAAAACCTTGATGGAAGGCAGATCTGGTCTCTGAAGCAGCAGCTCAAAGCAATGGGGACAAGGCCTGGACAACCTATGCCGCTGTGCTGGGAAGCACCCTAGACAGACACCTGGCTCATAACATTGGGACTTGGTTGCAATCATTTCACTGTTCTTTTCCAACTAGACAAAAATTGGAACCAAGGAAAATTTTTCTAAGAATTAGCAGGTTGAATTTTAAGGGTACAAGCTCAGCTCATTAGCCTAGTTAGCAACTGTGGGGACAAACATTTATTAAACACATACTATGTGCTACGAATGGGAGAAGGATATGGCAGTCCACTTCTGAAAACAATCCTGAAACAGCCTTTGAAAAGCCTATGAGGGTTGCTATGAGTTGGACCCCATTCAGTGGCATCTAACAACAATGTGTTATGAGGCCAAGTAAATTACCCGCCCTGACTCATTCAATTAGCTCACTTTGGCTAAATTATTAGCCTAAAACCAATACTGAAACAGGTTGATATTTGCAAATATAGTCCTAGAAGCAGGACAAGGGAGGCATTTGACATAAAGACCCATCATGGGACATAATTAAGCAATTCAGAATCTAAAAGTCTGAGAAGCAAAATGACTCACTAAGGTAGCATGTAAAAATATGCATTCCTTGTTGAGCTATAAAATATGTTCTCTGGGGGCAGCTTTAACATGCAAGGGCATAGATCAGGAACATAGGAAATTCTTAACAAAGAGATTATTGCGATGGGAAGTCCTAACTCATATTTACATCTCAGAGAACAAGGCCTGGGGAAACTTCAACTGTGGTCTGACTGCTAACAGATAACCCCTCTTTCCTGCTCCCTCCTCACCACTGCAACTCACAACAATCTCTCACCGACTTGGCGCTGTGCTTTCAGGTCGGTGCACCACATCTAACACAGCTGAAGCAAAGGATTCATATCACCCTGGCCTGGCTGCCTTTATGTCTTCTGACCACAAATCACTAAAAAGTTTAGCTATTATCACCCATCATTAGTAGAGACTAAGTGCCCCACATGCAGTCCCTTTCAGAACCCTGAATGGGAAGTATAAGAAAATCTTACTCCTGTAGTAGACGAAGCAGACTGTCTGTTAGCACCAAAGCAACGGTGCTGATGATACAAAAAAGAAACGAAGGTGTAGGTACTGATCACATGATCACCTTGCCCAGATAATAAGAGTAGTAATAGTAAGAAAGAACTGATTATTTTCTGCCAGAAATATTGGCATTCCCTCCAATGTCATAAGCATGGCTGCATTTAACAGGATAGGAAACTAAGGCTCAGAAAAGTAAAGTCACACTCTAAGGTTATTACGATATGGATCAGTCAGACTTTTCATTGCTGTGACAAACACCTGAGAAAAACAATTTAAAGGAGGAAAGATTTATTTGGGGTGGCAGCTTCAAAAGTTTCAGTTCATGGTTAGCCGGCCTATCGCTTTCAGGCCCCTGGCAAGGCAGAAACATCATGGTGGTGCAGCCTGGCCAAGGAAAGCTGACCACCTCGGAGCTGCCAGGAAGCAACAAGGAATAACAGGAAGGAGCTAGGGCCATGACACACCCACACCCTTCAAAGGCAGGCCCGAGTGAATCCCTTCCTCCAACTAGGCTCCACATTCCACAGTTCCACCACCTCCCAATCTATTCAAATTCTGAATCCATCAATAGATTAAACCACGGATTAGCCCCATCTCTTAAGAATTTCTAGTGTGGTTATCATAAGAAGCCAGGTTAAATATTCAGAGGATCCTCATGATTTGAAGTGAACTGGGGCATGCTGGATGTGGCAGACTATTGCAGGCTCCTAGCACTTAGCTTTCTGTTCTAAAAAGCAGAACCTGACTTTTCAATAGGCACATTTCTCAGGTTCTTTTGTAGGGAAATGAGGAGATGTGATTAAGCAGAAGTATTGCATGGAAGCTGCTTACTGAATTTATCAATTTATTAAACTAAATTTTAGTAAAGAGACATGAAATTTGGTCTTTTGGACCTCTTTGAATCTGCCTTCTGCCAGCCAGGATTGCAGATATGATGGCTGGAACTCAGCTGCTATCTTGGACTGTTAAGTAACAAGTTTAAAAGCCAACTTGAAGGCAGACACACACAAAAAAGGTTGTGGTTCTGGGTCCATGATGACTAACATGAGACCTCTAAATTAGTATTTTAAAACTACACTATCTCTTGGGGTAGAATAAGTATGAATGTGAAAAAACATTTTGCAGAAAATATTTTCATCAACTCCATCATGAAAAAATATCAGTGGAGGTTTGAAGGACATGAGTTCAAATTCCACCTCTCACTCATTCCTGGGAGTAAACCTGACAAAGGACAGAGATCTTGCAGCCTTCACTTTGGTTCCTTTTCTGTCAAACAGATATACTGAGAGGAGTTACCTTATGGAATTGTTAATTAAGGGAAGGCACAGTAACTGCTTGGAATATGCCTTGACTGTAGTTAGTATTCAATAACTAAGACAGGCTGCCAAAGATGAGGGCAACCATGGCTGTCACTGTAATTGGGATTCTCACGCAGCAGTGTTAGGATTTTACATAGTCCAATCCGTTAGAGGGCTGGGATTTAGCTCAGTTGGTTGAGCGTCGCTCTGCAGTCTCTGAGATCCCGAATCGATTCCCAGCACCGCAAAAATGGGAGAAGGGCCTGGCAATCCACTCCCAAGGCAATCCCGAAACAGTCAGCCATTGAAAACCCTATGAGGGTCGCTATGAGTCAGATACGGACTCGACGGCACCTAACAACAACAACAATCCGTTAGAATCTCTATGTCTCTGCACTCGGGAAAGTTTGGCCCAGAAACACACTTGTCCAAGCCAATCTGTCTCCTTGTTCCCTTCAATGCCACCTCTGACAAAGCATACTTCTGTGGAAATGGTCAGGTCAACAGGAAGCCAAGAAGCCATTACATTCATTACAGGAGTTGTTGAGTATTGGACTTCAGTGGGGCAGTCAGCATTAAAGGAGAGCAGCCGTCCAAACATAACAGACTTCTGCTTTCACACTCTCTAGACTCCAAGGCCAGGGCATTGGCTGAGATGTGATTACCACAGACGGGGAATGCTCCCAGTTCCACCACACAGACAGGGGTAGAAAGGGTCCAAGTCTTGAATTCTACCTGGATCTGTTACCTTTTAGAAAAGTGATTTCAATAGGAAAGGATCTGCCACGGGGAATAGCTCACAAGCAAACCACATTAATGAATGTGTGGGGTGGGGTGACAGGGACATTTGCCAGGCCCCATAGGGAAAATATGAATGGCCTTGGAGGCAGGAAAACCAGGCATTGCTGCATGGCAAAAAATAAAAGTAAAAGACCCCCACAAAACAAAGCACACACGAAAGACACCGGGAGAGGCACTTATTGGTAGCTCCAAAGCAAAACCAAATTATGAGCAAGCAGTCCATTCCCCTGCAAGCCACAGGCCAGGTATGCTTCATTGGTCTTTCTGTCCTCAAACAGAATTAGATATACAAAGAACAAAGGGAGACCTTTGGCCTTCCTAGAAACCCCGGGAATATGTGGTAAAAGCAACCGCCCCCCTATCCCCGACAAACCCTCAAGTTCTTGGTATTTGATAAAAGCAACAGTCCTCTTTCATCCTTCAGTGAGGATTTATTTCCTTACCTGATTTGTGAGAGCTGCTGATATTTCCTTGGGCTCCATATTGAACTCATTTCAGCGTTCCCTTCCATCTGCCTGGCTCAGAGGTTCTAAAAGCCATACTTGGCCCTCTTATCTAACTGGCACTTCATATCCAAGCTTAACTCAGGGAAGCTCAGGTGAGCTGGGGGTTCTATCACTTACTCAATGGAACTCAGGTGAGCTGTGTTCTATCACCTGCAGGTGGGAAGGGGGGATACAGTGGGGAGAAGAAGGCCTGCTGCTTCTCCAGCGATCTGCTAAGTGTTGTGCTGTAGCAGGATGCCCTGCCTGAGATGAAGCTTGAGTTTCGTTCTTGCTTTCTAAATGCTTGGTGTGTTCCTCTAGCGTGGGTGGTAACTGAGAGGCCCCCAGGGCCCCTGGAAGGGAAAACCACTACCAAGCAAACAGGTGGATCCCCTCCTATTGCTCCCTAAGGGAAGATAATTCAAGACGCAGACTCCAAGAAAGATGCCTAGAAAAGGATCAGTTGGTCTGACATTTTTTTTCGATTGCTTAAAAATATAAGAGGACGAAGAACAGAGGAAACTGAAGGAGGCTAGAGTCCTCGTCAAATAGCTGTAATGCCTAAGCCCCTGTTTTTGTGATATGATCCCTCAGGCCAGCTGATTGTGCCCTGCAAGGATTCTGTCCTCTCGTCACTGTGGCAGATGTCCAAGCAGGAGGCTGAGCTCCTACGCTCAGGAGGACAGGCTGCAGCATGGGTGCAACTTCAAGGTGGGGGCACCTCAGTTACTCATAAATTATCCCAGTTAACCCTTACTTGTAGGCATAGGAATACTTCTTTCGGTCCTGTCTTGCTGCCGAGAACACTAAAATTTAATGAGTGAAAGATGGCAAAACTCAGGCCACTCCTAAGCAGCCAACGGCTAGGCTGGAGCCCAGGTGCTTTTCACATAAGAATTAGGTGGAAGAGTTTAAAAAGAACAACCACCAGGCTCCTTCCCCAGACCAGTTTCATATGAACTTCTTGGGGCACAGCCTGAGCATAGGTGTGTTTTTGATGCCCCTCAGGAGATGCGAACACATAACAGAGTCCAGGCCCATCATCAGTCCACCCCGATGCTGTACTGTGGGGATAACTGCTCTGCAGTAACCACATTTTTAGGGGTCATTGATGACACCAAAAATAGGAGAAAAGTCAACAGAAAGATCTCAGGCATTTGAAACTCTTACTCAAGGGCTAGAACTGGGATTTAGCTCAGTTGGCAAGGCACTGCTCTGGTCTCTGAGGTCCTGGGTTTGAGTCCCAGCACTGCAAAAATGGGAGAAGCATGTGGCAATCCGCTCCAGAACCAATCCTGAAATAATCAGCCATTGAAAACCCTGTGAGGGTCACTATGAGTTGGTTATGACTCGACTCAGGGCAACTAACAACAACAGTCAAGGGCTAATTTAACATTCTGTTTGCAGTAGCTTTGTAATTTGAAAAACACTTCCACATATCTTATTTAATTCTTGAAAAAAATCCACCAAGGTTTCTAGTTTGGTGATCAAGTAACAGGCTGAGAGAGGCTGAGAAATCTGTCCAAGGCCACAGAGTTGTAAATCTGATGCTCACCCTGAAGTCTTATTTCAAAACTAGAGTATGATGGAGGCCCTGTCAGGAACCTTGTCCCCCTCCTATGACTGGCTGTATTTTTGTTGTTGTTGTTGTTTATCACTTCTCTCTGGAAATTTGACAACACTAAATTTGCATCCCTAGGGGTAAGAGGGGGGCTGGGTTTAGCTCAATTGGTAGGAGTGCCGCTCTGCAATTTCTGAGGTCCTGAGTTCCATCCCCAGCACCGCAAAACACGGGAGAAGGACATAGCAATCCACTCCCAAGGCAATCCGGAAACAATCAGCCATGAAAACCCTATGAAGGTCACCATGAGTCAGACACAGCTCGATGGCACCTAACAACAACAACAAGGGGTAAGAGGAGGTGGTAAATGTATTCTAATAAAAGGATTTCAAAACTACATTTTCTCCTAGTAGTCGCAATAGGGACAATGTCACGGCCAATGACAATGAAAAGGACCACAGAGTTTGAATCCTGAGAAATACAAATGCAAAGCTTTTCCTAGACATGGACATGAGTGAAAAAGGAAAACAGCCAGAACAGGAAGCCCCAAACAAGTCATTGCTCAGGAAGCCCACTTACTTTCACTGATAAGAACAAAGTATGTAAAGTTCTCTGTTTGGAACACAAAAAGCTGAAAATGCATATGGTATCATAGGAGAAAACAAGTGCCACCTGCAGACATGGCTTGTTCTAACCATCTATCAATTTCAACTAAGAGAAACCTGTGGGATCTTATCACTCCTTTGGCCATCCATCCCGGGAGTTCTGCTGTCCAGATAAGACACTGCTGAGCCAACACCATCCTCTGCTGTCCTTCACCTCTAAATACCACTTGAGGAAGCTCCAAGCACAGCAGAGAGCTGTTGTACAGAGCCAAGTAAAGGGCAGAGGCCAAAAAATTCTGTGTTCAGACCATGTTGTTATTAGGTGCCGTCAAGTTGTGTCCAACTCATAGCGATCCTCATAGGGTTTTCGATGGCTGACTGTTTCAGGATTGCCACAACCTTCTCCCATTTTTGCAGTGCTGGGAATTGAACTCAGGACCTCAAAGACTGCAGAGCAGTGCTCTACCAACTGAGTTAAATCCCAGTCTTATTCAGACCATAGGATACTGAAATCCACCTCTGTTACACAAAGTTTGTAATCTTTCTAAGCCTTATTATTTCCATCTATAAAATGGGTAATGTGATACATCTATTCCCAAGGCTGGCTTCACTGGCTTGTGACCCGCATCATCGCACAGCTGTGCATTTAGAAGGGGCCACACTTTCTTTACTGTTCTGGCATCGGTTTCTAGAAATTCTTGAGAGTTTTCAACAAGGGACCTATGTTTTCACTTTTCACTGGGCCCTGATATTGTGCAACTGTTTCTGTTGCTACCTGTCTCGTGGAGTTGTTGGAGAAACATACAAAGGAAGACCTGGGTTGGGTATGGTGGTGTATGCCTGTAATCCCAGCATACCTGGGTTAGGAGGCTGATACAGGAGGATCCAGAGTTTGAAGCCAGCCTGGGCTATATAGTGATACTGCTTTGAAAAATCTTAAAAAAAAAAAACAACCAAACAACAACAACAAGAACAAAAACAAAAACAAAAACAAAAAAAAAAAAGGAGGAGGAGGAGAAGGAGGAGGTAGAGGAAGAAGAAGAGCAAGTATCTGTCCTACACCACAGCCTGGTGTGTGGTGTGTGGAGATGCCCGTGGAAGGCACATGGTTATAATTTTCGTACTTGCTAATGTTCTGGTATTTAGCCCTCCGATACTAGGTTACAGGTAAGCTAGGGGGACAGAGTCGGCAAAAGTGACTGAGAATGACCAATGCTGCCCCTTAGATAGTTTTGCAAGCTGCTATAAGACTTTCTCAAAACTCTCCTGAGTTATTTGTTCACAAGAATCACTGGTTTTCCTCCCACCTGGCAGAGACCCAGAAGTGGATGTTCTTTCCCTCTGATGGCACGGCCAGGTATAACCGGCATTGGGTCACCAGGTGAGTCGTCAGAACAATCAGAGAAAATGCCCAGTGCCACTTAAGTAAGAATTACCTCCCTTCTCCAGAGAGAGAAGCAGCAAAGATGGGCCAGGGAGAGCATCAAAAGGAAGGCTGATGGGGAGAAACTCTGTTCTTCTCTCTGAGCTCTCTTTCTGGAGATCTGAAGGGCTCATGTGTATGAAAATCATTTCTTTAAGATGGAATATAAACTGATCAAATTAAGAAATCTGGGTCAGTGGGAATCATCCAAGATGCTGAGAGGTCAACTCAGTGGACTGACCCTGTGCTTTACCCAGGTTAACCACATCTCCAAAGCAGCCCAGCTCCGGATGCCCTGTGTCAGAGTTCAGTGTAGCATGTGGCTTCTGTCCCCTAGGGCTGGCAGTTACTTCCAGCTACATCCTTTCAATGTTTCTGAAATACACATCTTCTCTTAAAGGAAGGGCTCTCAGCTCAAAGCTTTCAACAAGCTCTGCTTGTGGGAAAGGGCCAGGGTACTTGTGTCGGATTCCAAGGATTACGGCATTCCCACACTAGAGACCCATCACCAGGGGTCATGAGTGTGTGAACATAGTGCCAGGCAGAAAGCGAAGTCAAGACTGGGCAAAGATCCACAACAAAAATCCCACCAGCAGCTGGCAATTATCGAGCCCTTAATATGGTATATGCCAGACACAGTGTTAAGAAATTTATGCTTAGAATTACCTTATCAGCAACCCTCAGAAGTGATTTTTGTTATCATCCTCACTTTCCACATAGGTACCAAAGCTTGGAGAAATAAGTTGACTTACTCTAAGTCATGCAGGTCGTGAATGTTAGGGCCTTGGGTTTAGCCAACCTGTCTCACTCCAAAACTCAAACTCTCATTACTCGCCTGGCCCCAGTGAAGAAAGGGGACCGTGAGATTTGTCACCTAGTTCCTGGATGACAGCAATCCTTGCTTTTTCTCAAATATGTTGGCTAGTCATGTAGTAAAAGAAAGCTCTAGATTCCTGCCATCCATATTCTCCTTCATTAAGAAGACTAGAAATTTAAAATTCCACCACAACCTTTCTCTTTCTCCCACCCATTTGAAATAAACATCCAAGAAGGAAGAGGGGCATAGGTTTGTTAAAGAGTCGAAAAATATACTTCCAAATGGGGAACATGTGTGCAATTCTTCTTTATCTTTTGTCTCCTCCCCCAAGGAGTTGAAAACTAGTTAACATGACACAAATGCATCGATCCACCAAATGATGGGGAAAATCAGTGGTGCCCTGGATGGTGGACAACCCAGGAGCTCCGTGGGAAGCTTGAAGACATGGAAAACTCCACAGCAGCCCAAGGCCAGGTCCACACAGAGTATTTAAGCATAAGTAAGACGACTCCTGGTGAGGAAGAGAACAGTACTTGAATTGCTAAGAGGGAGCAGGGCAGCAGTGAGGCTCTGCTACAGGCAGGCCTGGGAGCGAGCAAGCAAGCGTGTCAGAGATCGCAGAAGTGCTGGCCTCCTGCCATTGGTTTGTATCATTTCTTTTCTCCCCTCCCTTCTGGCACAAACAAGCTATGGAATTTCAAAAACTGGGTCATCATTTTTGAATTCTCTGCTTTCAGCACAGCACTCAGTTGGTCTTGTTGACTGGCTGAAAAGGCTGATTTCCTGAACCAACACTTCCTAGCCATTCAGCTGTGAAGGAGTAATGAACCCAGGCCTGCCTTTTCTCCTGGCAGCCGATGTGCAAGGCATCTCGCAAGCAAGCTCAAGGGCCATCCTTCTATTTCCTGCTATTATACATTTTACAACATCAACTACCCCCATTAAAACTCCACTTCAAAGGCCCTCCTTCTTCCTGGGAGGCCAAGAGACGGGGACAGTGCCTTGCTTCCCGAGTCCTTCTGACACTGATCTTGGGGAGTGATCACTTTTCCCAGAGGCTTTGGTATTCCCAAGAGCAAGGCTGGCCTCCCTTGAGGGACACGGGGTGAGGAGGAAGCTGTCCTACAAATGCTTAATCAGCATCAACAAGAGTTTTCACAGCCAGGTTGGTAGTACCTGCTGCCTATGAAATCTCACATCTGGCTTTTCTTCCAGTGTAGACTTAAATTCACCTCCGTTCAGAGGTTTTCCCAACTTTCCTTTGATTTTCCAAAATTCTATCAGTAAGTCTCAAAATGTCACCCTCCACCCCTGAATTCTAGGTTCCCAGGAAGCTGGTGTATCAGTGAGACAAAATATACTCTTGCTTTCTGACCAGGTGAGAACTTTTCCTACTTCTTCACAGTGTCATGCTTAGGACTGATATAACCACTTGCCTGTGTAGACGCCCACTTCAATATTGGCCTCCAATAAACTCCCCGCTGAGAGAACAGGAAACTCATTGTAAGCTGAGTTTCTAAGACTTAACACTCCTGTGTAGAGGGATCGAATTTCACCAAGATCTTTTGGAGCATGAGCACAAGTGGAAACCAGCTAGGGGGTCAAGTCTGGGCTTGCTTTATTTGACCTTGGTTTGTTTTATTTTATTTAGGTAAACTTTTTTTGGGGGGGCGGAGTCTGGGGGCCATAAAATCCTTACCTTTTAAATGAGCCCATTGTTAACAATTTGTTCATCACAGCTCCCTCGACCTCACCAAAAAAGTCTCCAGTCTGTGGAGAAGAAAAGAAGATGTGTGAAGAAGTGTAGACAACTAAAGCAGCCAAACAGCAGAGAAGAAACAAAAACAGAGTGTGTGTCCTGGAAGTGACAGGGGCCAAAGGCAGGTTTTCACAACTCCTGTTCTAGAAAAGTGGAAAAGGTTACAGCAGTCATGAGAATCTATGGGGTTACACAGCAGACTAGTGAGCAGATGAGAATGTCTGCACAATGTGTGTGGGAGGGGAGTGCACAGCACATGCTCAGTGCTGAAATTAAAACACATACACATGCACACACCATCATCATCCTTGGATTGAGTACAGATTAATCTGCACATAATCCTTTGTGATTAAAATGCTACTTCCGACAGACAGAATGAGGCTGTGAAAGGGCTTCCTAAGCAGTAATAAAAATAATTGTTTATAATTCCTGGATGACCTGTTTAGGGAAATACAGCAGTCCATTTCCTGCAGTCCAGAAGCTGTCCTTCCTCAAAATCAGTTTCTAGGGACCAATTCCATTGTGTTCATAGGTTGGAAATATGTTGACCAAAGATGAGACTGTCCAGCCCCTTGGGGAGACAGCATGGCCAACTGGACTTCTAATGGCCTAGCCTTGCATATGAGGCTGTCTTCAGATCATTGCTAGGATGAAGCTTCAGCCAAATCACATACATTCCTCAGGCATTGTATTAACTAAACGTCAATTCCATTGCAACAAACCAAGTGACATCAGCCATACTCCCAATGCTTTCCAGGCAGTGAGGCATGTGTGTAGACTTCCGGGAAAAAGACCAGAAGGAGAAGAGGAAGAAGGAAACATTTCTCTGAGTGAATATCAAGCACTTCCTTCTTCACTAGAGGGAGACTTGGAAACTTTGCAAACTGTGGGCGTGTGTTGCTGGTTGGAGCTAGAAGGACATTTGTATTTTGTGCATGTAAATATGCCAGTGTCAATGGAACTGGTTGTTAGATAAAGAAGAATTACCCTAATTGGGGTGCATGACGCCAGACAACATCAAACAAGCCCAGGCTAAGCAGGCTGGCAGCTCCCTGGGTAATGCTGCAGGTCTGTTCCAGGAAGAGAGCCATGGCTTTGTTAGGGTTGCTGTTTCCTATTTCAAAGGTTTGTTAGCTAGTCCGGGGCTCACTACTGGAAGACATCCACTCCATCCTTCTTGAGCCCAGGACCAGGTGCTATCTCACCCCTACATGGCCATGGCAGAAGGACAGAGCTCCTCCTCTCAGGCAATTAATTTGGGGCCTCACTCCATAGATGGTTGAATAACTCAGTGTACCTCCTCCCAGTCAGACAGGCATGTTACCATGAGGTGATGGATTTTTTGGCTGCCTCAGAGACTGGCCTTATTTCATGGGCTTGTTTACCCTACCTATCCACCAGCTCTCCAATGTCCAATGACATTTAGCATTGGAGGAAACTGCATGTGGGCATTGTGAGTCTCAAAGGTACATTTAAAATCCTACAACATCCTCATGGATAAGAGAAGAAATGGAAGCACAATTCCTCAAGTTTCCTGAAGCCATTGCTTATAGATTAACAATTGATTAAGCTCAGATCCTAAAGAGCCACACTTAAGGACAATGAGCTGACTTATTTAACATCAATGTACCTATCATACTGTTGACCCCTAGAGAATTTTAAATGATATTAAAGAGAATTTATCATAAAATATTAGTATCCTCAAACATGAGAGGTATAGGAAAGTTTACATAGTCAACCATCCTCAGTTTACTGAGGCCATCCAGTGTCCAAGATGGGTGAAATAAAGTGCCAATGATCCCAAAACTAGTTAAGGAAGAGAACTAGCACCAGAAGGCATCTGCCTCTCATGCAAACATTATTATATTGAACTGCTAAACTTGTTTGTATTTGATCTTATTTTAACATGCTAATTGATTTCTAATTGCAGGAAAAGGTTGAATGCAGAAAGTCTGAATGGAAAAACTCGTTCTTTTTACTGCAGTGCTGTTGACTTTAACTCTCTTTTTGATTTCCAAATAGCGAAGATTTCTATGCTCCAACTTAGAGTCTGCTTGCTTTCTCTCTCTCCCTCCCACCCCACATGGCTCAATTAAATGAAGAATATTTCTCATGTATCTCTCAATGTCTTTCCCTTGGTATTGAGAGCCAAAGTCAATCCTTGAGCTTAAATGACTGATTTTTAGACAGCAAAACCAGAAAGGAAGCCATAAACAATAACTATGCAGGAGAGAGAGAGCAAGAGTGAGAGCAAGAGCCAGAACAAAGTGTGCGTGCGTGCGTGTGTGTGTGTGTGTGTGTGTGTGTGTGTGTGTGTGTGAAGGTTAAATATCAGAAGGAGAAAATCTCCCTAAAATTGCCAAAATTCTTTAAGGGCCCTCCACCTGTTGGGCAAAATTTCTCTATGGGTACAGACAACTCTGAGACAAGGAGTTCTATAAACTGGACATTTTATAAGTGAGAGAACAGAGCCTGGGCTCTGCCTCTCACCCACCCCCAAATGGGAGGTAAAAACTCTTTGGGGCCTGCTGAAAAGTAGGCTGTGACATTATTAGAGGGATGGAACTAACGGTTTATAATCTGCTATTACCTCGTACATACAGATCATTGTCCCCAAGTTGTAACACCAGTCTGCCCCCGCCCCCAGCCCCAGCACATTCTGAGCCCTTTCCTTTGAGTTGAGAGGGATTTTTCACTCACCTGTGTGTAGTCTTCAGACACCAGAATAAATCCGTTATTGTCTATGAGGTAACAGTTCACAGTCTAGATAATAAAAAGACCACAGTTTCAAATTTGGGTCCTCAGACCACTTTTACATGGAGTGACGTATTTCCAGCGTCAGAAAAAGCCATTTTTTAAAAAGGGGAGTTGAATTCAGGAAACTGAAAATGCCTGCTGGCTCTGTGAGTTAAAGCTATAGCAAAGCTAACCCAAGGGTTGATTCTGCAAAACTAACAAAAACAAAATACTGAACCAGCCTTGATGACCCAGATAAAATGAATATGCATTAAAAATGATGAATTACAGTTTGTCTTCCCTTTTTTTCCTTTTCTTTGTAGAATCTGAATATTTCCCGGGAACAATGTTCAGAGGTTCTTGAACCTATATTTTTGGTGACTCAAGTGCAGACTGTTTTGAAAGCAAAAACGCCAGTACAATGTCATTACTCTAATGATGTATTAATGAAAACACCGTGTCAGCTCAGAGGATCGTCAGGGGACCAGGTAATATTTTTTAATTTGTTCATAGACTGAGGCAGGGGGGAAGGGGCAGCCTTCTGTAAAAGGGGCCCCTCAGGCCTCCTAAAGGTTTTCAAACTGTGTTTTTAATTGGGAGCTGGACGTGGGGGCAGGGCCGTTAGCTTTTGGTAGCTCAGACTTATAAATTGTCAAAAGCAAGGTAAGCACAAACCTCTGCTTCCCCCACACTCCTTTAATCTCAAGTGAATGGTTTGCTACAGGCTAAATTTTAATTACAGTGCTGTGGAATTTAAACTTAAGGCTTAATTCCGTCCTTGATGTAACTCAGTTTCTATTTATTGCAGCTTTACATACCGACTGCAACATTTAATTTGTAACATATCTTTACCCTGAGCTAAATTCCGCCTAACTCCAGGCCACCACAGGGCTAGTGTTTTCTGGGACATTGGCCTATGCTCAAGGTTGGCTTTAGTTAGGCACAAAAGGATAGTAGTGAGTAGGTCAGAAGAGTCTGACCTTTATTTCTAGACAGGGATTGTGTGGAATCAACACAAAGATTAAAAGCCCAGCTAGAACCTTTTATAAGCAACTTTGCTGCTTTGGTGATCAACAGAGCTTGTCTTAGTTATCCAAGGGGTCAGATGAATGATTCAGGTAACCTGTTCATACTCTTGCTCTTCACAGAAGCTCTTGGCCTCAGGGGTTCTACTTTGGTCTTGGAGGGAGTCTTGATAAACTGTCTGTATCCTCAGGAGACTGCATGATAGAAGTGATCACAACATGCGGTGCTTACAAGATGGTAGCCACTAGCTTTACACAGATTTAGATTTAAAGTGAATTTTAACTTGGCTTAAATTAAAGACAGCTACAAATTCAGTTCCTAGGTTGCATAAGTAATGTTTCAAATGTTCCACATCTACCCTGGCTACTGGCTAGACTTTTGGACATGTCCATCACGGTAGAAAGTTACTTTGAACAGCACTGTTTTGGATTACACTGGGACATCAGTAAGTGTTAATCTAGTCTGCACTGGGTCATATTAGGTAAATCCTTATTCTTATTGATTTGAATGTCAGAATCTTCATTTTACAAATACAGACAGTAGCAAGGCACTTGCCTCTCCATCCACTCAATATATACACATTGAGTATAGGTATGGATTCCATATTCAGATATCGAATATTTAGTTCCTCATGGTTGTACAGGGAGTCAAAAGTTATCATAGCTCCACCTCAAGTTCCTAATTATATAATTACTTCTTAGCCAAATATCCCTAACCAATTAGTATTCTTGCAATTAGACCCACATCTTTAGCCAATAGCTCTGTTTGTTTAATGTTGTAAATACTGGGCAATACAATATAGGCACAAGGAAAATGAATTATAAAAATCAATTGAAAATCTTAAGAGGCAAGATGTCATGACGTCCACGCAAGTGATGATGGAGAACATAGCAAACCTCATGTTACATAAAATGGTATGTTATGATGGGTTATAAGCAGACACGCACAAAAGGAAAAAAACAAAACTGCTATAGATGAGATATGAAAAGTGCTTCCAAAGAGAATGTTTTCAAAAGCAAGGGACTACGAGAATCCCCTGGGAAAATGATCAGCAACTTCATCGTACTAGACCCTGTTTGTGTCACATTTAAAAAATCAGATGAGAAGGATTCTATACTGTACTATTTTATAATTTTATTAGAAACATTAAACACCTGGATCCCAAACTCCGCTACTACATTTGTTTCTTTGGAACAAAGAATTCAGTTACAACTACAGCCTGAATTTGTTAAATAAACATATTTTCACAATTTCAACTTTGGAAGAAAGCGTCAGTGAAACTTTTCATTATGTGCTATAAACATCGGGTCCTTTCCCTGACCTCACTTCTTGGATAAGAGAGCCTCTGTGCCCCTGATAGTAGCCTGCGCGAGGTGTCAGGGAGGTTGGACTGGCCACTGGGAGACTGTCTTCTTGAGTACACACCCTGGCTCCCTCTCTCTTCTGGGGTGGAAGGAACAGAGTGAGAGCTCTAGAGATGGGGAGAAGGCTACCGAGAACTTCAAGTTCTGACACATATAGGAAGTGCTACTCCAAGGCCACCTTTGGCTAAGTATCTCAGGATGAAGTTGTTCCTAAAATGTGGAGATGGAGAAGTAAAGACAGAAAGAAGTTGGTTTTTAAGAAAACTCTTTCTACCACTATTTGCTGACTCAGTATTGTTCAGAATAAGTCTGATTCTGGTTCACAAAGGCAGCTACCTGAGGTCAAAGCTCAAACCCTGGTGTGGGTCTGTGGGCAGTCACGACTGGAATAAAAGGATGCTGGGAAGACAGAAATTACAGGACCAGCTTGGGGTGTTAACTGGAAAGTGGTGGTATCAGCCTGAAACTATTAGCTTTAGAGCCAGAGGCTCTGGCATTTGCTATCAGCATGACCTTGAGCAAGTCTTTGAACACTTGGAATGCCAGTTTTCTTCTTGGGAGGCAGAGAGAACAACTACTATCTCATAGGGTGATTGAGAAGATTCAATGGGATGTGCATGTGAAATGCTGAGCACAGTGCCTGGTGCACAGTGAATCCTCAGAGAACATGTGCTCACATCCTTTCAGCCAGTGATTATTAGTTACCACTGATGCATCCTTTTGTAAGCATCCTAATGCTGCAATTCTGCAGCTTCTCAGAAAGAGGCATTGTTACACAGTTCATAATAGGCAGGCTGGCTGAGCTTTGGCACTTCTTGCTTTGCTTTTTATTTGGAGGGGATGCCTTCTGCTTGTTTTGACTGGTGAGCGGCATGTTGTCATCATTTTGAGGAGGTAGGGGTAGGGAGACAGACAGACTGCTCCTTCATCTGCGGGTAAGACCAGCATCTCTGGGTTTTAGGCACACCAAAGTACCACTCCTCACTGCCTCTCTGCAGTTCTCCCCACCTGAACAGATTGACCTTTGCTTCCCATCATTTGTCATATCTTGCATTATGTTGTTGTTGTTGTTAGGTACCATCAAGTCAGTATCCGACTCGTAGCAGCCCTACATACAACAGGGGAAACACTGTTGTCAGTACTTCTCTGCTGTTCATAGGGTTTTCAATGGCAGATTGTTTTTTGGGAGTGGGTTGCCAGGTCCTTCTCCCATCTTGTATCATAGGTCAACTATTATATCAAAGTATTGCCTTCTGGAAAGAATTTATTGCAGAAGGATCACGTTGGAAAGATATACTTTTGTGGGAATCACCTGTGGCCCTCCCCACAATTGTTATGCCAATGATCCTCCTACCCACCAGGCTGGATGGTTCCAGATATGCAGGTACCCAGCTGCTTAGATACAGACCTACTCCCAGCCCAGTCACAATTCAAGGCAACCCTCATATGCTAGAGGAGATGCCTACCAGGGCTCTAAAATTTTTAGAGATTGATAGATATTACTCATCTGTATTTCTCCAGATCAAGAGAGTGGAGCTGCATTAAGTAGGAAGGGTTTTTGGTTTCTTTTTTTCATTTCTTTTCTTTTTCCTTTTTTTTTGGTACAGGGGATTGATCCCAAGGCCTTGTTCTAGGTGAGTACTCTACCACCGAGCTACATTCCCATCCCTTTAAAAAATTTTTATTTTGAGTCAGAGTCTCACTAAGGTGTGCAGGTTGCCTCTGGCCTTGAATCTACAATCCTCCTGCCTGAACCTCCTGAGGCCCTGGGATTACAGGTGTGCACCACTACGGCAGGCTTATTAGGAACACTTTGATACGCTCATCCCTCCTCCAATGCCTCAGTAGAGGACAACCTTCTTTCCTCCCTCCAATATTTACAAAATACTGGTACTGGCAACAGGATTCAGGGTTGATGGCTGGTGAGTGGGTGGAGAGCAGCTACATATGTGGAGGCGGGTGTGGCCTTCCTTCTGTCCTTCTGTTCTGAATGCCAACCACTTTTCCTTTGGCCAATGATCCTTTGCCACCTTGATGCCCTTGCGAGGGTGTTCTCGGACTACAAAGTGCTTCCAGTGTTTCAGGCACTGTCGTCAATGTCCTTTCTTCTCCATCTTCCACTGACTTGACTGTTTCCTTCTGAGCGAAGCCTGCTGACCAGTGCATGTTAGTTACTCCATGGCACTTCTCTCGGTTGGATGCTCATCTCCCTTGCTACCCAGTAAGCACCCAGCTTACTGGGTACCCAGTAAGGAGTACGGGACCATTTCTAACTCAGCTTCCCACACTCGCCCTTGTAGTGGGCCAAGCACAAGCCCCAAGAAGGGCTCAGTCAATGCTGTGGAGGAGTGAGTGTATGAACTGTTGCTTCCTGCGTGCTGAAGCTGACATTCGTCCTCTGGAATGGAGGGAGCTCCTAACTGCCTTCAGTCAGCCCCACGTCCATGGCCTCTTAGTCACGTGGCTCAGGCTCTGACTGGACCAAGAATAATTGCACTACTATAAAGCCAGAGGGCATCTGGCCACACCGACCCCACCCACCAGCCAAGCCAAGGCCCAGGGAGGGTGCTGATGGGGAGACAAGAGCGCTGGCAGAGACAGAAGGCACAGAGTGTCTGATGAGTCTGAGGGAGCGGCCGAGTCCTCAGTGTGGCAGAGAAGCCAGAAGCATGTGAACTGAATGAGCCCCACAACTATATTTAATGGGGACCTGATCACTTCAGGGCAACTGCAGGAGAGGAAGGATATGGTCTCAAAGGCCTAATTAAAAGTTATGAAAAGAGAGTGACACATGACCAGAGTTTGCCGAGAGAATGGAAATGGGTCGGGATGGGAAAGTGGTGCTAGCTTTTCCATTTCAAATTACTTCAATTGGTTGCCTGGAGCCCTAAATTGTTGTTGTTAGGTGCCTTCAAGTTGGTATCCGACTCATAGCGGAGCCCTACATAGAAGAGTCAAAAAGGAAAATGGATGATAGTTTCAAAGTTCCAACTGAGGACATTTGGGTATCACATCCAGTTTAAACATCAGGGTGAATTTAAGGCTTACTTTTCAGGGTATGTGAACCTTTAATGGACATTTGGATAGGTTTTTCCCAGTGGCCGCTGAGAGAGAGCACTAGTTGTGAGCAGGGCCTCACAGTGCTGTGCTCTGGCGTGCACCACTGTTGGCTGATGCTTCGGATCCAGTTGAGTTGCCACTCTAAACGAAGAAAAGTCTTCAGCCTTGTTTGGTTTAGAGCTGGCATGTGTTGACTGTTTGTCACTTGCCAGGAGCTGTGCCATGCATTTTTTCCTATCTCTTCCCAGACATTCTTCACTATCACTCTGTGAGGTGGACACTTCTATCCTCTCTGTGCATTTGAGGAAACTGAGGCATAGAGAGGCTCAGAAAAGTGCCAAGGCAACACAGCTTATTACTGTGAAAGTAACAATTTGAAGCTCATCAGTCTAACTCCATAACCTGTGCCTTTATTTTTATTTATTTATTTTTTTACAGCATGGTGTCAGGGTTGAACCCAGGGCCCCACGTGTGCTAAGCAAGTGCTCTACCACTGAGCCATAGCCCCAGTCCTTTAAAAAAAAAAATTTTTTTTTTTTCAGACAGGGTATTGCTAAGTTGCACGGGCTGTCTTTGGCCTTAAACTTGTGATCCTCTTATCCCTACCTCCTGAATCACTGGGACTACAGATGTGCATCACTACACCTGGTTTAACCTGTTCCTTTATCCATCATGCTTCACCATCTGAGAAAACAGTCACTGAACAACAAATATACCTGGATGTTTCCAGCTCTAAGAGGGGATCCATTTCCTCTTGTTTTTACGGAAGGATGTGCTGAGGCAGTATAAGTCATAGGAAGAAAAGTACCTCTGACTTTATTCATCAGATTGTTTCACCAGCTATCTGTCTACCTAACCAATCAACCAACTACTCAAACTACTATCCATCCCACCAGCCAGCCATCCTGCCAGCTAAACACTCAACCAATCACCTTGGTTTTGTTACTGTAAATTGGGACTAGCAATTATACCCACTGCGCAAGTGAAGAGCTCAACACAGGGTTTCATGGCACTAATTAACATCATCCTTGACAGCTGAGCACTCTAATAAGACATGCTTTAAAGCCAAGGGGAAGTCTGAGGCCCACTTAGCTATCCTATGAAAGTTCTTCCTGAACTTACTAAAAAGTATTCATGAAACTTCACAGAGTGCTCTTTCCTAAGGGAAAGTTACTTTTGATCTGACGATCAGAAAAGTTGGGCTTCCACTGAAAACCAGATTGATTGGCTTTTACTCTTTCTTTGGATACTGTGACTCATACAATGATCATAATTATGATTATAATTTTTCTTTTAAACTGACAGCCAGGCCATTGGGAACCAAGCATTTTCTGTTTTAACCTCACCCTAGACTCCCTTTTATATTTATGTGCTTGTTTTTCTTTTGCCTACTTTCTTGAAATCTACCTCTAAATTTTCTGGGTTGAAATTATGTTTGGTTAGGATTTCTTAAATCCTTGCAGTAACCACAGGAACTGTAAATAAATGATTATTTATAAAGTTTAGTGTATATATTGACTAATATTTAGCTAACATAGAGAAAGGCTTCTTAAGCTGAAGTGGAAAGCCTACCATGATTCTGCTTGTTCTAAAGCACGAGGCAGAGCGGGTACTGAACTGGCTATTGTAAAAGCATAAGTTTGATGGACAGACCTAGGGCAGTGGTGGGTTTTGCTCTTCCACTGCTGATATATGGAATTCAAATTATTCCTTCCAAAAGAGGAAGGGGGAGAGGGAAAAAAAGAGGGAGAAAAAGAGGAAGAGGAGGGAAGCATTATGTTAGAATGAAGAATTCTGAGTTCTAGAGTTTTCAATGTCATATTTTTGGCTTTCTCAATACATGAAATTACCAGAGTGACTTAATTTCTCACACTTTCAGTTTTCTCACCTGCAAAATGGGTCAATAATCCCTACCTATTTCATGGGTAGTTATGAGGATAGAAAGAAGAAAGGCATAGGAAACTGTAATGTGAGATTTAAATGGTATCAATGTCTATTAGTTCCTGTAAATAAAATGTCAAAATTCCAGTAGTGCTGTCCATGAGATATTTAAAGCACATTTCTACAGCTTTGGAGGAGAAAAATGAAAGAAAAAAAAGAAAGAAATAAAGCAAAGCAAATGTCTTATTTGTTGTTGTTTGGAGACCGGCCCAGAGCAACTTGTCAGACCTGGCTCTGTTCATAGCAATGTTTGCTGTGTTAGAAAGCATCGTCTGTCACCTCCTGTGGCCAGGAATAAGACCAGGAGAGTATCTTACCTCATCATCGCAGCTGATGGAGCACTTGCCATCCAGAGAGGCACACTACAGGGGGAAAAGTAAAGGGATCCTTGTTACTGAGACATTCCAACATCTGCTGTGGCTGCTACTTAGCTATTAAAGTCATGGCCTGGGATGCAAATACCAAATTTCATCCAAAGGGAATGTTTCAAAATGAATCTTGGCTGCACTCTCTAGAATCAGTATCAACTCCAAATAGTAAATATAGACGACATATACAACAATTTTGGAAAGGCTGGCTCTTTTTCATCTCTCTTAATTTATATTGTCATTCGGTATTGTTGATACTGTTCTAAGATCTCAAATCTTTTGGTAACAAGAGATATAATTATGTAATTATTTAACTCATTTTACAATGGCTTTCTTAAAAATTCCTGTATGGGCTCTTCATTGATAGTTCCCTAAGGTATTTTAATTTGAGTAATGATAAACCACCCTATGTTCTTGTCCATTCATCCCTGGATGGACATTTAGGTTGATTCCATATTGTAACTATTGGGAATAGTGCTCAATAAACATAGGATTGCAAATATCTCTTTGATATACTGATCTTATTCATAGGGTTTTCAATGGTGGATTGTTTTGCCCTAGGAGGGTCGCTATGAGTCAGACTTGACTCAACAGAACCTAACAATACCACCAACAACATACTAGCCTTATTTCCTTTGGATAAATTCTTCCAACATTTACAATTGGGCAGATAGAATGGGCTACATTACCAGACAGATATCACTAAAATCCTTTAGTACAGAGAGCATAGCAAAGGGAAAGAAAGCCCCCAGATTCTGCAGGGCAGAATAGCCCAAAGGAGCCCTTTGGCCAGAACAGGCAGATACACACTTTGACACACTGAGGCACATGGAGACCTTCTAAACTGCAATAAAGCCATTCATACATACATAACCAGGTAGCATATAAGATTAGTAGAAAGTCACTAGAAAAATCACCAAAGGCCCCAATATTAAAAGAAAAACTCTATTTAGACAATAGATAGTTGGTTTTAAGGTATTTGTTGTTGCTGCTTTTTAATGTACAGTGTTTTGATTAATCTGTTCAATTGCTGTAACTGGCAATTATTTCACATTTGTAAGACTGTATTCCCTTTGTATTTCATGTGTAACTTATCAATGGAGTCCATGTCATATCCAGGTTGGATTATGAATATTTGAATAAGAGCTGTGTTAGTTTGATTTATAATTTAAAAATAAAGTTCCCTGAATATTTGATGCTTTTCTTGTAAAAGAAAATCATAAAAGGGTGTTTTGGTTTTGTTTTGCATTACTGGGGGGTTGAACTCAGGGCCTCACACATAGTTTGGAAGTGCTGTATGACTGAGTTGTATACCCAACCAGTTTTTACATTTTTCAATTTTGAGAATGGGTCTCACTAAGTTACACAAGGTGCCTCTGGCTTCAAAATCATGGTCCTCCTGCCTCTGCCTCCCTCGTCACTGGGGTTATAGGGATGCACCCACATCAGGCTAGGTTTTACAGAGTTTTTATCTGAGTGTACTTTTTACAGTTAATGGAAAATTATTTTAAAGACTATCTAGCATTGTACTTAAAAGAAATAGTATCCAGAGGCACAGATGTAAGGTTTGTAACTAGAAATGGGTTGTAAGAAAAATACGTAAAAAGCAAATGAATTCAGTACTTCCCCACTTAGAATATACACATTTCATATTATCCAAGGCTGTTCAAGGAAAAAGTATAACTCTTTGATTTTCATTTCCCACATGAGTTTTATATATCATCTAATGTTGAGCACAGAAGGAAAATAAATACTTGTTGGGATTGTCTCCATTATCTAATTACTTTTTGTGATTTAGCTCTAACAATTCAAGAAGTTGTCACTTATTTCATTGTATCTGTTGGGTTTTATATAATGTTACTAGAAATAAATTAAATGGGCTTCCAAAATGAGATTGTCATTGTAACAGGATACATTGTAATGGGCTATGACTTACATTAAAGAAATGTATCTCTCCCTCTATCTATATCTATCTATCTATCTATCTATCAAAGAAGGAGAGAAGAGAAGAAGAGAAGAGAAGGAAGGTAAGAAAGAATTTCAAGCTCTGCTTGAAAGGTCACTATCCTGATCTCACAACTCAAAGTGTTCCTAGGAACAAATTCTCTGCTTTGCCCAGCACATGGTGTCTAATGTGCTGACAGCCCTTTATTTTGCAATGGAATGAATGGTAATCTGAGCAGCCGGCAGTTCATTTTACAAACATTCATCGGAAATCTGGCACTTTTCGGCTCCAGGTACCCAAATAGGAACACCTGTATAATAACAGTGTGGCTAATGCTTCAAGATGCTGATTACACCTTACCTGTCTGCTGGCAGTCCAGAACTTCCTTTGGAAAAATTCAAGTTTCATCTGAATGCCTACAGCTGCAACAAATTATAAATAAAACAAAGGATCAGAAATCCCTTTACACAATTATTTAAGATTATCATTGAAAATTATCCATCAGGGTGAGCAGCTGATATAAGCATATTAGAAAAAATTTACAGTGAGGCTTACAACCAAGACACTTTTTCTCCCAGGTAAAGAATTCTCAAGGTTACCTGTACTCATAAAACTCTTAGTATAAAACAGACTGAACAGTGTGCAGAAAGCTCTTTGGAGATATGTTACTTTACTGTTTCTAAAATTCAGTTGCTTGAAGGAACCCATTCTCCCCTCAACACAAGCTGAAATTAAGAATGAAAAATATATGTGTGTGTGTGCATATATATATATGCTCAGAAGATCAGTATTTCTTCAGTTCCTGTTTCAGTTATTACTGTGTGAAGTTGAATGTCTAAAACATGTATTCTGCATATGTTTTTAAGCTCCAACATTTGAAAAGTGCTTGTCATCAGGCTCAGATTTGGAAGCGAGTCACTTTGCTATGATGTGACTTAGCTTAACTGGCCCCCTAGTGTTCGCATCTCAACGCACTTCCTTCCCCAGGAACTCTGCTGAGATATGTCTGTGAAAAGCTTCCTAAAGCAACACTGAGTGCTGGCTCTAGAGACAGAAAGGTACCAAGAGGGAAGAGGCTAAGACAGTGAGTTGGAACTTTGGGAAATGGAATTTGGTGGAAGCTCGGAACTAGAACACAAACAAGCTCATCATATCTCTCCATGAACCCAAGTCGTCATAACTCAGAACATGAAATGGTCAGGGCAAAAATCTCATCAGATAGTGATAATATCTGAGAGCAGTTTAAAAGAATGAGAATCTGCTGAACTCCACAGGGGAGACAATTAACCCTGGTAGAGTTTTGCAACCTTTAGTCTGTTGCACAGGACCTCTTTAATTTCTGCCATATCTGCATACCACTGGTACTATTATTTATCTTTCCATACTTCTTCCTTTTCCTTAAACACTTATTACAGTCACTTCAACCTAAGTAATAACACTCCTCAAAAGAAATACACACTTGCAAGCAAAAAGTTCCTTTATATACTCTTAGAATTTTGCATGACACCAGGTGAGACCTCCTACTTTGGGTAATCATCACTGTGGTGACTTCAGGGACATCGAGATTCAGGAAGGTCTTGGGCTGTTATCTTATGCTGAACCCGAGCTGGGGTCCTTGCCCAGGGAAAGAAGCTTGGTGCCCACAGAAAAACCAAAAAATGCTCAAGAAGCTAAAGGTAGGTGTGACATGCTTTATTCCCGGATGTTCCCGTCCATTCTGTCCATGGTGCCACTGCCCATGGTTGTTGCCCTCTGCATGCCCTGTTGCCTCTCCATGACCCCCTAGTCCTCTCCATGGCCTGTCCTTTTGGCATGTCCTGTCCTCTACGTATGTCCCATCCTCTCAGCACCCAGTGCTGGTAGAGAGGTTTCTTAGGGCTTTTATACAATGGTAGGTAAGTCCCAAGACCATTGCCCAATCATATCGGAGTTACACAGGATCACATCATAATAATATTGTGCACAGGTGCCACTCTGCGTCCTCCTATCTCAGTCTGTTTACATACCACTACTGGTCTCCCTGACCTGGCCTAACACCTTAAAACCATCAAGTAGCTGGGTGTGGTGGTGCACGTCTGTAATGCCAGCGGCTTGGGAGGCGGAGCCAGAAGGATTGCAAGTTCGAGACCAGAGGAAGTCTATGTAACTTAGCGAGACCCTGTCTCAGGAAGTAAGGAAAAAAAATAAAAGGGCTGGGGGTGCAGCTCAGTGGTCCAGCACTTGCAAAGCATGCAGGCGTGAGGCCCCGGGATCAACCCCCAGTACAGCAACAACAACAACAACAACAAAAAAAAAAAAATCAGGTGCATTTCTATTTCCTAAAGACATTGTTGCAGCAAGTACTCAGAGTAAAGGTTAACTAGATGTGTGTTTGGAGATTTGCCATCAGTCTTTGAACCTGCAATTTCAAACTCTAGACTGAGACTAGAGCCAGGCAAGGCTGTGTGCAGAATGGGAATAATCTCTGTAATGTTTTGAGTCAGGGCTCTAGGGCCCATTCTGCTCTGCCCTAAGAATCCTCCATCCTCCAAACTCCCTGAGGCAGAGACCTTTTCTTGCTCCCTGTAGGAACCCTGTCCTCACCAAGGTGCCAAGTATACAGATAATCCATCAATAAATGCCTGCTTAAAGAAAATCTTTCAAGTGATATTATAGTTAGTGGTTGCAGAGAAAAGTGGAGGAATAACATTGATATGAATTGTAATCACACAAAAATAAAGCATTCTTCAGGGATGGTTCCCAACACAGTAGAACCAACTGCAGAACTTTCCCCTTCCTTGCTAAGTCCATTTCAATCAGAATTTCTGAGAGTGAGGGTGTAGAGACAGGTATTTTTTAAAGAGCACCAGGTGATGTGCTTCTAATGTACAGCCAGGGTGGAGGATGGCTGCACTGCAGTCTTTAGTAAATCAGCTAGAGTGCACCTACTGTGTATAATATGAGCCACCTGATCGGACTACAACTCAAGTTGCTCTTCCCATCCTTGATGAAAACTTCAGAGAATACCTGAAGGAAGCTGCTTGGTAGTCTGAGGGCTGTTTGCAGCATTTCCAATCAATCCCATCCTCCCAAAAGTCTGACAGGTCGGAGTGCAACATGCCCTCCAGGCTGCAACTAGGACTTGCTCTGATGCACCAGCAGTAAAGAGTTCACTGTGCCTAAGAGGGGCTTGAGACAACAGCCCCTGATTTTACCAAGGACAGGCAGGCAGGCAGGCAGCAAATTGCCTTCAGAAGAGGGACTTCAAGATAGCTACAACAGGCAGGACCTGGTGTGTAAGAGGAGGGAAGGAGTTGCTGTCTTCCTCTGGGTGTCTCCCTTTATGGCTTCCCTGGGGCATACTGCTCCCCTCCCTCCTCAGGCAGGCAGTCAGAAAGTCATTCCAAGGCTACCTCTCAGGGCCAAGGTCAATAGCCATGGCAAGCCCCCTCAGACAAAAGGATGAGTCCCTGAAAGAGTCACTCCTTGGGAGCCACCTTTCCATGGTGTCTGTCTTTCTCACAGTGCAGAGGTGGCCCTGGCCCACCCACCCACCTGTCACTCTGGACTCCATCTGCCAGCTTCCTGGTGCTCTATGCCCCTCCCAGTCTCTGGTGGAGCCCCATTTTCGCCTCTCTAAGGAAGCTGGCTGCTCACTCTAGGGTGTTTATCCAGCATACATACTTGTAGCCTGCTATCATCTGCCCCTGTCAGTCCCATAGCCCAGCTCCCCGGGGCACTTTCATCTTTCCTCATGAGTCAGTCCATTGGTCCCATTAATCATGCGGCTGCTTCTCTCTGATCCTCCTCCAGTGGGCTGTGTCCTTGCCCTAGTCCTGATGCCCTAATCTAGACTCGACCCTGCTTCCCTCACTGCTCGCTCACTCCTGGCTGGGTCATGCGGTTGCTGCCCAGGGGCTCCCACAGCGTAGTCACTGCAATTGGTCTGCTCGCTTTTGACTTAGCTGTGCTCCTGCTGGCTGATGCCATGTCCCCTCCAGCAACAGTGGCCCTGGCTTCCCATCACACATCTTGGCTTGCAGGATTTTCACCTACAGGATATGATTCAGAGACTTACAATCCCATCAGTAGTCCCTTCATGACTATTTGTTCAGTGGCCTTCTCAGTGTTAAGCTCTAAGGTGGGTATTAATGGAAGGGAGACCACACCCCATCTCACTGTCCAGCTGAGGAAGAACCACATGGTAAAAGCTACACTACAGGCATGAATAAAGAACTGTGGGGTACAGAGTTGGCCTGGAGGAGTTGACAAGAACTCTCTATAACGTAAAGCATGGAGAATAGACTCAGAGTAAAGAAGGAATCAAGAGGAGATGGTGATCCAAATGGGAGGAAGAGCATGGCTAAAGGGCTGGAACCTTTAAAGACCACCATGTGCTTTGAGGCTTGAGAAGAATGGGCATGGGCACCAGGGTTTTGCAGGCTTGTGTGAAATAGCAAAATGTATTGAATGTCAGGCCAAGGTATCTAAGACTATCCTGCAGGCCAGGGATCAGCCCATGGGGCAAATGTAGCCTCTTCTAGTGAACAAAGTTTTCTTAGGACACAGCCACACCCACTTGCTCATGTATCATCCGTGCCACAGTGCCAAAGCTGAGGCAGTTTCAACAGAGATGGAATGGCCCAAAGGCCGAAACCTTTACCCTCTGGCCCTTTACAGAGTAACACTGGTGACACCCGCTATAGATGCCATTAAAGATCTTTACAGAAGTGGCAGGAATGGATTTATTTCTTATAAAGTCCACTCAGAAAGCTAGCAGAAGAAGCACTGGGTAAAGGGCCCAGAGAGTGTGAGATGGAAGAATGAGATGCATTAACCACTAACCCTTTGGACTCATTATTTCTTAAGCATGAAGGTGATTTAAAGTACAAACACTGAAATAAGACAATAAAAAGAACAAAAAGCCAGTCCCAACATTCACTAGTTTCCTTTGTTTTGTTCCACATGTTTTTCCTTTTCAACCTTTATCAAACATTTCTACTAGTGCCACTCCCTTCTCATCCCCCACAAACTACATGGAACCTGAGATATTTGTCATGCTCATCTATTTTGTCCTTTCAACAACATTTTAGGTCACAACAGTATATTCTGCTTCAAGTCAGTCTTGCTAATTTAATAATGAAAACAAGGACAGAAAATGCTTTAGTGAAACCCAAGTCCCAAGGAGAGTGTATAAAATAAAAACACCATTCCTGGGGTTTGAAATTTTTTAGACAGTCCAGAAAATCATCAACATATTTTCCCTGCAGTTTGTGGTACTCCTCACTTCCATGTGATTACGAAGGATCAGGGCTCCTTGCTAGGAATCTCCATCCCATGTGTACAGAGTCTCTTTCGCACAACAGCATTTGGTGGTACCTTACTTACCTCCCAGGAGCTGAACAGTTTCCAAGAAAATTACTCTATAGGATTCTTCCCAACATGCTAAGATAAGGTCAGCCTCCCAGGATAGTGATCCAAAAATACTGGGGTAGTTTTTCAAAATCAGCAAATACCAAATCATTGTTAAGAGAACCACTATCCCAAAGAGATCAGAATGCTTTCACATAAAATATTGAGGCTCTTAAGCACCGAGATCCCTTTGGGTTTGAATTATCCAGGTGACTGGATTCATCTCAATGCACTAAGAATGCCTGGGTACAGATTTTAGCAACATAGAACCCAGACATTCTATGCAGCACCTATCTTCTAGATGTCCTCTTTTCCCAACATTCTAACTTCCCACTTAATTTTCCCTTCCTTTCCTCCCATGTTTATCAGAAACCAAGTATGTGCTAGGTGGAAGGCACATTGTGATCAAGATGCAAGATGCAACAGGCAAGGAATGGAGCCTGGGTTGGAAAGTCAAATCACTGCAGAGAGATTCACACTGCAGCATTTTCACACTGACAAAGGCAATCACACAGCATCACCAAAACACTGAATATGGGGTTTCCTTTCTTTTTTTTCCTTTCCCTTCCTTTCCCTTCCCTTCCCCTTTCTCTCTCTCTCTCTCTCTCTCTCTCTCTCTCTCTTTTGGTGATGGCTGAGTAGAACCCTAGTCCCTGCACATGGTCAGCAAGTGATCTACTACTGGCATCCCAGTCCCTTTTTATGTTTTATTTTGAGATAGGCTCTCACTAAGTTGCACAGGCTGCCTCTGGCCTCGAACTTACAATACTCCCGCCTCAGCCTCCTGAGTGGCTAGGATTATAGGCATGAGTCACAGCATCCTGCTGACCATGTGATATTTAGAATGTCTGTTATCAGGTCACTCAAATCCAGGGACAGGCATCTGACCTCCAATGCTTTGATTCTGTGCTGTCCAATCGGTGACCATGAGCTACATGTGGCTAAACTAAAATGAAATAAAATTCATATTTTAGTTCCTTAGTTACACTAGTCACATTTTAAGAGCTCAGTGGCCACATGGAGTGAGGAGCCACTGCACTGGATGACACCAATCTAAAATATCTCCACTCTTGCTGAGACTTCTATCAGATAGGGGTCAATAAAGACAGGAGGGATTACAGAGAAGAACTGGATGCTGGTACTTCTTAGGGAGTGAAAGGGAAGTTCTCTGCAGACCTGCCCAACCTACCATTCTCCAGAGGTGGAAGAAATGAGGATGACTTAGGTGTGGAGATCTTGCAGGGTTTAGGTTAGATAGGACTGCTGGTGTGAGACAATATGGATCTGCAAAGTGAAGCTGGTAATCAGCTTGAGAGAACCCCAAAGAAATCAATGCAATATGCTCAATGTGGCTACCACCCCCCAAGATTTATTTTGCTTTATAAAATTTGAGAATACAAATTACATTTCCAGTGCTATTATATTCAAATGCATTCAAGATGAAATCATGCATGCATCTCATATCACATTAATAGACATGCATTCAAGTGTAATCCAAAACTCACGAAGTAACATTGTTACATGTAAAATTAGAAATAAAATAACTTTTTCATATTGTATTCATTTAGAAATAATTTTCTGTGGGCTTGGCCTCAACTTGCAACATACCCCTAGGAGCACAAATCCGGTTTATAAAACAGTGCTCACCATGCCTGGCACGCAAGCTCGTACAAACACCCCTGGTTCCAAACTTGCCTGGTCTCCGAGCCAGAGAATATATTCATACACACATGGAGAGCTCATCCAGGAGACAGAAAAGCAATGCTGCCACCATCAGTGTACTATAACCAGAAATATTTTGCTGGAAGAATTGGTCACAAACCCTGTCTCCATAACTACTGCTGTGTTCCCTGAGGACATCACTTTCCCTCTCTGTCTCCATATGGAGAGCCAGGCAGGCACTGGTTTCTGAACAAAATTTTTGTGGGACAAGGATAAATGAGACTACATAATATGATGTGTATTAGAACACTCTAGCAAGTTGACAGTGTTGTCAATATTCATGTTATGATTAGCTTCTAGAGCTTTTGTTGTTTATTTTTGTATTTCAGGACCAATATACCTTTGGTGTCAATATGTTGAGACTGAGCAGAAAATTCGCCCATGATAATCCAAACTATCCTTGCTAGAAATGTTCTTTAGGGTATAACATCAGTGTGTAAATGCTTTTTAAAATCATCTCAATTCAGATGGATCTTTTCCTGTTAGGATTAACAAAAGGTGTGCTCCACCATTCAAACTCTACCGCCTGTACTTTTCTGGAATTATGATCATTTATATATACTCGGGACATGGCTAGATAGGTCAGGGTTACAGAATTTAAAAGGGTCACTGTCCCTGACACTGGCACCACTAGCTCCACATGCTCACCCACACGTACTTGGCCACAAAGCTGATAGCACGTGGACAGGGGTCATTTCTTTCTGGTATATAGGCAGGATCAGACCCCCCAGCTCCCCTATGCTGGCCTGGACACAAACCAGAGGGTTTTCTTCTAGTAGCCTCCAAGTACAAATGGGTACAAATGTGTGGTTGAAACTGTCTCTTTATGAGAGAAAACAAAACTACCATAAGGCAGTAATAAATACAATACCTACTGAGGACTGCTCATGTGTTTCCTCTCCCAGGGGTAGAACATTCCTTCAGACTCAAATTCTATGAGTAAATGCCTATCCAGGTTTTCTCCTCTAGGAAACCAGCCTCCCCGCCGGTCATACATCTCAAGCAAGGTAGTGGCTATTTTTACACTGCCAGGTTAATATCCCCCACCCAGTATCAGCCCCCCCTTTGATAGCATCCTTAAATTTTTATTGCTTTGTGCAAAATGCAAAGATTGCTAGCTATGATAGTAACAAGGCCTGGCACATTTGGATTCCAACTTGCATTAATTAACAGTCAACTGTAATAGCTGTTAGCCAAGCCACATTTGTTTAAATGTTTTCTTCTGTTTGTTTTCAACAGAGTTAATTGCAAGTAGAACTAACAATGAGTCTGAGTCTGCATGTCACTTCTTTGGAATATTTCATGATTAACCCTGGGTTTGGACTGAGGCCACAGTGCTAGAGTGTTGAAGGGAAGAACTCTGACCTTCCTTACATCGAATGCGAGCCCATTCCAGGGGTCTGCAAATGTCCAGGAGATAATGACTTACCACATAAATAACTTAAAACCATAATGAGAATTATGACATAGCTCATCGGCTAAATATTTCATGTGAAGATTTTAATGAATTGCATGATGGAATGTTGGACAAAAGAGACAAATGAAATCCTGGGACTAATTTGGGTGAAACTGAGAACAGAGAATCCTCCAGAAGATGAGGAGTAAGAGAAGGCAGCTGCTCCTCTGTCCTCCCTGGTGTCAGGCTGGCAAACCCAAAAGCTTTCTTAAAAGATTATAGGCAAGGGAGACTGAGCAGCCACAATCTTTAGAAAAATACTCAGATCAAAGCATTATGCATTTGTTATAATCTTGGTAAAGCCCAGACATTAATCTCTAAGGTATGGCATTATTTCAGAAATTAGGGGGGGGGAAATCTCATAGCAGCAGACACACCTCATATTTTAGCTGATGCTGAGTGAAGAAATCTACTGATAAAAGGGGAGGAGGTATTTTGAATATAACCCCCTAACCAATTGCATATTTCACTTCTGAAGTATTCCCTATGGTGTGTGGGGGGTAATCTTTCTTATATGTACCGGATTTTAAATAACAAAGAGCTACATGATGTATGTCTGTGGTGAGAGGGAGGGAGGAGGAACAGGGTTCACATTATCCTTCGATTGACAAGGTGATAGCAGAAGGTTTTCTTTGAAGACTCATAGCAGTGGAGGCCCATTTTAATCTGGAACTATCCCCACCTACTGTCTGAGCCTGGCTTCTGGGAATGTGTGTAGGAAGGCCTGATACATTTGGCCACACATTGTATGGTCACTTTGTTTTTGTCCCATCAGAGCTTCTTGAGAACAGTCACTTTCAGTAAAGTATAATGAATGACAATTATCCATGTTTCCTCCATTTGGGTTCTAATTACTTGACTGGATCAATGTTAAAAAGAATTAGCAGGGCCATGGAATGGAATAATAATTTTCTTTTCACCCCTAAGGTAATCTGGAAGCATTTTTCCAGACTTCATCTGAAGAAACCTATATTCCCTCAGCTTTTCCAGGCTCCTGGAGCTGGCATCGAATAGTTTTTGTCAGATCATTTTATACTCACAAAAATCTTTAAATAATATTATTTCAATAAGGTTTTTAAGCCAATACATTTTTAGCATCAATTTCCACCCTTTCACCCTTTCAGAATAAAACACTTAAGCCCCAGCCTTCATTGTATTTTAATCAGGGCTGCACAAATCAATGTCCATTAAGAAAATTATAAGCTCCCAAATTATAGCTCCCTAGTTAATAATTTCTTATTAGGTCACCACCTAATAACATTTACCAAAGACATTATAACAAAATTGGGGGTCAAATTTCTAAACATTTCAAAACCCATAATAGAATGGCCACTTATATTTGCCAAACACCTCTGAGCTGGATGTTTGTTGCTATATTTAATACAAAGCAGCCATAAAATATTCCTGTGGGCAGCCCACAGAGCTGCAGGCATGCCTCTAGGTCCTCTGATTCCCAGGCTTATGTTACAGGGAACTCAGAAGGGAAAGGACTTGCCCAAGCACACCCAGCTGGCATTGCAAGGCTCCCAAACTCAAATTCCCTCCAGGGCTGTGTTGGAACTACAGTGACCACCGCATGCCCAGTGTGAAAGGGCTGCAGGGCTTAGCTCAGGCCAGCTGGTGGCTTGTGGGAACATGATCTGGATGCTGCTAGTTATCTGACACTGCAGTAGAAGCTGAAAATCTAGACTTAATATATAGATGATTCATGTGAAAAATTAATAGAGCTTCCAGATAAAAAATTTTTGATTTGCTAAGTCTGGAAAACTCTAGCTGGGGGTCACAGGGCATGTCCCCAGGCAATGACCTGGGTTGACCTCTGTTGCACATTTAGCCCTGAGAGGTCTGACAGTTTTCATCTGTGGCTTAATTCAAAATGGGAGCCAAGGCTACCTCCTTCAACGTGACTCTCATGACTTCACTATTTGTTCCAGAAAATTCTTACCCAGAAAGATAAGGTAAGTAAAAATATTTCATGAGAAACTTACTCATAATCAATATTTTTGAACAACAAACTGATCAAACAACTTTCATCCCCTTATTAGGATAATACAGCTCAACTAAGGAAGCTGCATACTTATCAAGTAAGAATTGCTTAACAGAGACTCAACAGAGGTCTATCCATCTTACAGAAGCCCAATCCCAAGCAGATTTGCACAATGCAATACCCAGATACTATAAATTCCTGCCTGACTTCCTCTTTTAGGCATACAGACTGTCAAAATGTGCTTCGTTACTGCAGCAGGGAATGTCTGACTGTTCGATCCATAGAACATTCCGATGGTTTCATCAACAGTTAAAATTGCATCATTTTTCTTCATAGCATTTATCAATAGTTGACATTAAACTATATTATGAATTATTTTTTGTTTCATCTTCATCCAATTAGAGATGGGTTCCTCCAGGGCAGAGGCAATTTGCTTTGCTGTGCCACCTGTGGCTGGAGCAGGGACCAGCTGGGGCAGGCACATGCAAATACACACTGAGTGGATATCTGTGGTTGGCTGCTATGTTGACTACCACATAAATTATTCTCAGACAGTTTTCTTTCTCAGGAGATCTACTTTTTCCACTCAGGTGGTTGGGGGAACTATGCAAGGCTCTGTCCATCATTTTAGAATGATACATTTCAACAGACTTTTGCTTCCAAATAAATTCATGAAACACATATCCCTGCTCATTAGACACATCTCCACATTCTATCAGACATTCCATATTACATAACAATAGCACCATTAATAGTAAGTAATTAATATTGCTGAGTGTAGTGGGGCACGCCTATAATCCCAGCAACTTGGAAGGCAGAGGCAGGAGGATTGCAGGTTTGAGGCCAGAGCCAGCCGGTGTGATTCTGTCTCAAGATAAAAAATAAAAAAGGGGTTGAGGGTGCAGTTTAACTGTAGCGTGCATGTAAAAAGTATGCATGAGGCCCTAGGTTCAGCCCATATTATCAAAAAAAAAAAAAAAATTAACACCATTTATTAAGTCTCTTACTATGTATCAACTATCTGCCAGAAAGTTTAGATACTTGATTGCCAACCCTCATGACACCTCACAAAACAAGCATACTTTGTAAATGAGAAGACCAAAGATCACAGAAGTAAGTGATGGATCAAAAGTCTCCTAGGAGGATGGACGTGGTCTTCACCCTTGATTTCAACTTATCCAGTGAAGTCAAGAGGCTTCCACAACTTTGAGTCCTAACATGCTCTGTTTTTTTTTGTTTGTTTGTTTTTGTTTTTGTTTTTGTTTGTTTGTTTTCTGTCAGATAAAATGCAGACTGGAGGTTACTGGAACAAGTCACCTGTCATTATCTAAACAATGGAGAATATTTCCATCAGTTATCTGAATATTCAAGTTGGACTGGTCTTTTATAGATAATGATGACTGATTGGCTTAGGTGACTGGGCCATTACCTTAAAATTACTCTGAGAACTACCAATCTAACCTAGAGGTAGAGTTAGGAAACTTCTCATTAAGAAGAAAGATGTGTAGGAATTCATGAGAATCTATTGATGAGGAAGACCAGGAATGCAGAGAGCCATTTTAGGCCATGTGCAAAATCCCAAGCTGGCAAAGCATTTGGGGACACTGAGAACTTCAAGACCCTCATTATGGCAGATGCAAGTGAGGAGGCTGAACATCTCTAGCCTTTACAAGACCCGGACGAGGACTTAACGAGGATGTGCAAGCAAAACTGGTGATCATTCTGGAGACAGTTGGCCACACAAAATTGTACCACTTGCCATCTTTATCCAGAATCTCCATTTCATTTACCTTGGAAAAATGACTATACCAGAAACAGTCAAGGAAAGAATATGTACTTATGAACTGGGCCTGGTTCCCTCTGGCCATCCAGACACTCCAAAGTCAAACACCTGGGTGGCAGATGTGTCCAGCTGCAGCAGACCCTCCCAGAACAGCTGTACACAAGGTGATTACGAATGAGGAAGGAGGAGGGGATCGGAACGCATTAGGAGAGGGGCAGGCAGCGCTCTGGAGTAATCAAGCACGTTGTTTTCTCCATCCTCCTGGAATCTCAGGACCTCGAGATGTTTGGGAATCAGCCCTGGATAGAAGGGATAGCAGTTTTGTCTCACAGTTTAATCAGCCAGATGTGGAGGCTGGAAAAGCCATCTTCTGTCATTAAGTGATTGCTTCCAAACACATGCTTGGCAACACCTGAGACTCACATCTGGGTTCCTGCAGAACAGTCTGAGCTGGTCAGGTCTCCTGAGGGTGGGCTGTGGGGCAGGGCGAGCCCTCCCTTTTGAATTGGCAGACAAGTCTAAACTCTTCTCAGCAGGGCCCATACCTAAAAGCCACTCAGTAGGCAGAGGCCTCAGAGGAGAGCAGGCTGTCTGGTCTCAATGTTGCTCAACTCAGAACTTCCTCCATTCTATAAGGATCCCCTAGGTATACTGGGGCCCAGGCAACATTCAAATGAAATGGAGTGAAGGGAAGAACACAAGTTGCACTGTATTCCAGACACGAGGCAGTTAATCAGCCCCTCTCCTGCTTCCTCTGAGGGATAGCAGTTGGAAACACAGTTGTTACCAACATTCTTCTTCCCAGAGTTTCCTGGCACCCCCTGGCTCTTCTCCATTCCTTCAGCTAAAGCATTCCAGGCTTATGGCCTCAGGGAAGGGAGGACACAGAAGAACTCAGAGAACAAAGGAGGAAAATCTGGATTTTTGAGTCTCTAAAGCTGAGGCTCTAAGGAATCCCAGGATGGAAAGAAAATAGGCAAGCAGCCAGGGCCAGCTTGTTTTCCTCCACCCCGTCTCCAGCCACTGGTCGGAGCAGTTAGATGGAAGGATGATCTGGACTAGAAAGGGAAGGCTCCTGGGGGAATGAAACATGCTGTGATGTGCCTGCCTGCTACCCTAGTCCCAGGCCCAGGCCCAGGCGGGCTCCCAGAGCAGAGAGAAGAATTTCTGACCTTGCACTCCCTTAGGAGTGCAGCAAGGACCCCCAGGATGCCCCTCTACAAGGCTTGCTGGGAGGCAGCCTCCCAGAGGGCTGTCAGGGTGAGGCCCAGGAGCTGGTGACTGCCTCCAAGGTGACCTGGCCTTGGAATGAAGAGGCCATGGCACTGACCTGCTCATGGACTGATGACAGAGGACCAGATGGGCCTGAGTGACTCAGGAAATGCCTGTGTGATTAGATGATTAAGTGCCCCCTCTCCCTTCAGCTTTAGGTAAGCCTTGGAGGGAAGTGAAGAGAGACACGTAATTCCCAGAGAGTTCACACCCATCAGGACACTGAGGGCTTTTGAAAGAAATTAAGCTAAGTTCAAATAAAGCTGCATTGATTGTACATCTAAAATGTGAGGACTGAAATTCATGACCAATACTTATCTATGACTCAAGACCATAAACAGTGTAGCACGAAACTAAAATGGACCACCGCAGGAGTGAACTCAGACTCCACGTCCTAGGCTTTCCCCCGTGTCCACTCAGGGTCAGTCCTGGAAGAGATGCTGAGACTGTGGCACTGAGTTCCAGCACCCACTGTGCAGTGATTCAAATGAGCTATAAGAAACTTATGGGCAGGTCACTGTGGCTGGCCCAAGTGTTAGAGGATAACAGGCAAGAAGGGAATAGTGGGCTATGCAGCCGGCCACGTCCCAGCCTAGCTGCATGCTTCCCAGCCCCCTGTAACCGGAATATCAGTGTGAGCCTCCTGTGGGACAGGGACTGTGGTCTGGGGGTTGGTGCTTACCTGATAGACCAGCCCCTTACAAACAGCATACTTGCTAGAAGGAAACAGAGAATTAAAATCATTCCTCACTTCTCCATTCATCCAGGAAGGATGATAAGGGTTTGTGGGGCATCCTTCACCCCCCAACAACTGAAATGGACATTGTTTAGTGAATTCTTCGTCCTTATTAAGACCAGTAGCTGCCTGGATTCCGTTTGAAATGCCTGCATCTGAGCCAAGTCCTTTGAAGTCACTAGGAATCCATTAACCCATTCCAGGCACAGGCCCCAGGTATAGAATGCTTCTTTCCTTCCACTATAAAGATCACACGCCTGCAGCTGTAGCCCTGTGGCATCCGATCCCATCAGATCTCGGAAGCTAAGCAGGGTCAGGCCTAGTTAGTACCTGGATGGGAGACCACCTGGAACACCAGAAGCTGTAGGCTTGGGAGAAGGACCTGGCAAACCCCTCCCAAAAATCAATCTGCCATTGAAAACCCTATGAACAGCAGAGAAGCACTGACAATAGTGTTTCCCCTGTTGTACACAGGGTCGCTATGAGTCAGATACTGACTCAACGGCACTTAACAACAACAACAACAAACAATAAAGATCACAGCTGACCTTAGTTCTAGGTAGCAGTAGGCATTCACTACTGCCTGCCTTCATGTCTTAAAGGTGTATTCCCTTTATAATCTATGTCCATACTGTCTACCATTAATAAACTTGTTCTATACTCTCCCCTGGCCTGCAGCCGTAGCCCTGTGGCATCCAATCCCATCAGATGTCGGAAGCTAAGCAGGGTCGGGCCTGGTTAGTACTTGGATGGGAGACCACCTGGGAACACCAGGTGCTGTAGGCTTGGGAGAAGGTCCTGGCAACCCACTCCCAAAAATTAATCTGCCATCAAGAACCCTATGAACAGCAGAGAAGCACTGACAATAGTGTTTTGGCTGTTGTACGCAGGGTCGCTATGAGTCAGATACCGACTGGACGGCACCTAACAACAACAACATACTCTACCCTATAATTTCTGTGTCCCATGTAAATTCTGTTATACAGAGAAACACAGAGGAACTTAAGTATCTGCTGCTGGGGAGAGCGATGTTATTGTGGCTGCTGGGGAAGGACCTGCCTGCTGCCGGCCTCTGGACCTGTGCTCCCTTCTCTAGGCCTGCTCCCTGCATCTCCCTGCTCACACAAGTGCACACAGGCACAGGCAAGAAGCAAACCAACAGTTTAATCCTTGCTTGCTTTTGCTGCTACATCCATGGAAAACTGAACTTTTGAGAGGGACAAAAGTCTTCAAAACAGGAAAGATCCTGGCGGTTATGAGGGGATGGGGTCTTCTGAGGGCACAATTGTAATGACTGCTGCTTTTTCTTTACACTCACCATGGGACGTCTGACCACTGTGTGTTGGGGCCTCAGCTGTATCATATGATTTTGGCTCAATCCTGAATATTCCAGGGATGAGGGAATCTCCTAAGACCCACCTATGCACATGAGAAACCTCTAAAGTCAGAGGTTTCTTAGTTACCATCTACCTGTGTCTGTTTCCTTATATTTATATCCAGATTGGAAAATATTAAACGTGTTGGGTCCATAGTCATACCTATCTCCTTCCTGTCTCATACACAAGCAGCATGCCTTCAGAACCAGTTCCCTCATCAGCACAATGGGAACAGGAGTCATGGATACCTTAGAGGTTTGTTGTGATCTTTAAATGAGCTAATGCATACCAGGTGCCTAGCACAGTGCTAGGCATGTAATCAATATTCATTAAATGTCACATACACACACACATACTGCTATGTACATTACACATATGCATTATTTAATATAATCCAAATCCTGTTTCCCTCCCTGTAACTGAGTCTCCACACAGTTTTTCTAAGATCAGAAGACTGACATTGTTCACGAATCCACCATCCAAAGAGCTGACATCCCCCTACTAGAGGCTCTGTATTAGCTTTTTGTGATAAAATACCTGAGAAAATCAACTTAGGAGGAGGAAGGGTTTATTTTGGCTCGTGGTTTCAGAGGTTATGGTTCATGTTTGGTTGGTTCTGTTACTTTTGGGCCTGTGGCCAGGCAAAACATCACAGCAGGAACTTGTGTCAGAGCAAAACTGCTTACCTTGAGGCAGCCAGGAAGCAAAGAGAAGAAGAGGAAAGGGCCGGGGTCCTGATATCCCGTTGAAGGGCACATCCCCAGTGACCTAACTTCCTTCCACTAGGCCTCTGCTCCCAAAGGTTCCATCAACTCCCAGTGGTGCCATCAGCTGGGGACAAAGTCTTTAGCATATGAGTCTTTGGAGGACATTTAAGAACCAAACCATAATCTGCTCCAGATTCATTGCAACTGCTTGCCTGGACCTTAGGCTTTTTTGGAGCCTTACCAGGTTTCACCTTCCATTGCTGAAAGGCAATGGGCTGGACCCAGTGTCAGTATTCTCTCAACTACTCACAAGTCCCAATTCTGCTGAGAATTTGTAAAAGCCAAAAAGCCACTAGAATCCTCATAGGTAGAAACTGCCCTTGTCATCTCTATTTTACAATGGAGGATACAGAGGTGTCTAAGGGGCTGAGCCAGAGGATGGATGACTGAATTGTCCTATCTGGAAGCCAGGAGGGACTCTGAAGACACCAGGATTTGAACCCAGATCTTTCTGATTTCAAAAAAGAAGTAGAAAGCAACTATCTAAAATGAATAAGCCAAATGAAGTCACCTCAAATTACTTAAAAAGAACATGCAATATATATACACAATGGAGTTTTATTCAGCAATAAAGAAGAATGAAAATTATGTCACTTGCAGGAAAACAGACAGAACTAAAAATCATCATATTAAGCAAAATAAGCCAGACTAGAAACACAGAAAGTCAAATATTATGTTTTCTCTCCTATGTGGAATGAGACTTAAAAAAACAATGCATGTACACATGTATTATGTGTGTATGTATGTGTATAAGCACATATCAGGGAAGTAGAAGGGGGACCAACTGAGGGGAGGAACAGGATGAGCAGGAGGGAAGGGGGATTTAAAAGGGTAATAGGGATTAAATATGAGCAATGTACAATGATATACATCTATGCAAATGTCATAATGAGCCAGGTATGGTGGTCCACGCCTGTAATCCCAGGGATTCTGGAGGCAGAGACAGGAGAATCACAAGTTCAAGGCCAGAGGCAGCCTGTATAGCTTAGCAAGATCTTATCTCAGAATAAAATAATAAAAAATGGCGTGGGAGTGCAGCCCATTGGTAGAGTACTTGGAAAGTATGTGTGAGGCCCTAAGTTCAACCCCTGGGTACCAAAGAAAAGAAAAAAGAAAAAGAAAAAGAAAAAAAAAAGGAAAGAAAAGAGAAAATGAAACCTGTTATTTTGTATATTAACTTAAAAAACACTAATTAAAAAAATATGTATTTAATGAACCTGGCCCTATAGAAAAGACTGTGGCACTCATCTGTTTAATTGGAGATTGGTGAATGCCCATGTCTTGTCACAACCTTGTGCTTTTTGTTATATTCCTTCTTTCCAGTATCTGTGACATGCTCAAGGCAACTTTCAAATCCCCCAGGCCCTCTGTGTTTGCCTCCTCACTTTGGAAAAGGAAGATAAGGGAGGAGGCTCCTGGAAAACCAGGCAGTAGGCAGTTCCTGAAGGAGACCTGGAGACTCAGGTCCTCTGGGGATTGGTTTCTGCGAACCCCGTGCCCATGGGAGCACTGCAGAGCACAATGACAGCACCTCTGGTTTCCAAGAAGGACAATTCCATAGGGAAATTCCTGGGACAGATGGACGTAAGAGGTGGTTCATAAATGTGGCTGGTCCTAACAACATATGAAACAGCATGCTCATTGAGGGTCCTCTGTGGGCCAGGTGCTGACCTACATTATACCACTTACCCCTTCAGCAATCTGTAAGGGAGATGTTTCCTGCATTCTAAATAAAAGATGCAAGACAGCTGAATGATTTAGCCAGGGCCCTGCAGTGGCCAGGACCTGGGGGAGCTGGAGATTGAGCCACAAACCTGGCTCAGAAGCCTGCTGCTCATTTTCTCCTATTCCTCATGGTTCTCCTGGGGCTGCTTTGGAAGTTTACAGTGATGTTCTGATTGTCACAATAACTGGATGTCCTACAGTTTGAGGGCTAGCCCTTCATAATAAATGCTTCCATGTGCCTCATGGCTTCAAGTGCTCCACCTGGGATTGATACTCTAGGAAATACAATCCCAATCTGAGTCTTGATCCATGTCTGGGCAGAACCCAATTCTGCTTCACATCTAGTTACAAAATGTTTTATACACAGAGTTCTCTAGAAATGTAACTCATATTTGAGTGAGGGAGAAAGACATGAGTATACTCTGTTTTATCTGTAGCTTCCCTTTATCTATCAAGGCTGCTCAATTTGTGCCTGCTGTGTGTGTACAGCAGTCAGGGCATTACAGAGATTCTGCTGCAAAGTGGGGTGCAAGCTTTTGGTTCCTTGCCTGTCTCCTCTTGCAGTTATGCCAAGACATTTACATATTAGGGCATCTATTATACTATTATAAACTATTCTCTTATTTCTTAATGTTATAGTTGGAGCATTCTTTAGATTTTTTTTGGCAGGATATTGAGAAACAGGTTATATTTTCCACAAATTTCATTTTGAGATTGTAAATGAGATACTACAAATCACTGTAAAAAAGAGTCTTGGGTGGGATAGAATTGAGGGCTGTCCTGGCTTCAATGTCCCCTCTGCCACTGCATGTGAGTGTCCTCCTTTTTCTACCTGTCCCCTTTTGTCTGTAGTTCCTCTGTCCTTGTCCTGCCTGGAAAGCACAGATTTGGCTCAGCCAAACCTCACAAGTCGCCATGGCTTCCTCTGTGCTTCCTTTCCCGTTTGTTTTGGCTCTGTTCAAGGCGCAAGATATTGGTATCTGAGGCTCAGCTCAACTGATGGATTTCCCATCTCAGAGCCCAGCAGTCAAAGAGTGGTTCCTTTCGCACTTACAAAAATCCATGTCTAGATAAGGAGCTGCTTCCCCGAGGCTACTTCGCAGTACAGCTTGGCCCTGCTGTGGGTGCACTTTCTCCTCTCAAGAAGCATTGTCTGAATTGCATGTGGGTTAGGAAAGGGTACAGAGCCTGGCAAACTGCTTTTTCTTCTACAAAGCATCTTAATTATAATTATTGTCAGCACTTGGTCATTGCCTTGAGAGATGAGATGGGAAGGAGGGGATACTTTGCAGTTTCACGGCGCACAACAGTTCCCTGAAATGAGGAGGAAGGTAGCTGAGAGGAAAGGAGCAAGGCACAGAGCGTCCGGTAGATTAAAAGGGGCCTTTGTAGTGGCTGCATCTGTACATTAAAATAAATCTCTCCGAGCACTAAAATAACATCTACATTCATTTGGGCTGGTGCCACATGCAGCATTTAAGAAATTTGACAAAACATTGCTTGAGCATGTTGAAGTTTGCCTGCTCACAACAAAACAAGAAAGCTACCTTGGCCGCATGGAAATATTTCTCCTGGTTCCCCACTTTCACTTCTGACACTCATTTTCAGGCTGCACTTGAAAGAAAAAGACTTTGCCCTTTTTTCAGGTGCCAACCACTTACTGTGGCCCTGAAATGGGCAGCAGTTGCCCTCGGAGCTGGGAGACTTCAAGAGGAATCTTTTTCTTTTCCCCTAAAGGAAACTGCTGGAGACTCCGCATGCCTGATAAAGCCTTTAATAGCAAGAAAAATATTATTTGAGGATGCCCTTAGGTAGACTAGAGATGAATAATGCCTCATAAAAATAATTACTTCTATCAGTGCACAAATACCACGTGAGCTTGGCAGGGGCCTTGTTTGCAAGAGAATTGCAGGCAAACTGAATCTTCTATCTAGAACCCAATAGGAACTCTCTGTGGCAAGGATCATGCTCTCTTCTCTGGTGTGTCTCTTCAAAACCAGTTCTGGAATTTTCTGAGACCCTGACCAACAATGTTGGGAGATTTGTTAGGCTGGTGTTTGCTATTGTACGGCACAATAAGGTCTGAAATAAGAAACCAAGCCACTTTGTCATGAATGTTGACAATGAACCCTGATCCTAGGGCGGTCCATTGGGTGTGGCATAGATGGGTAGATGTGTTCCAGTTGAGCACTGGAATGATGAAGTAAACCATCAAATGCAGCCTACCTATTTTATAAGCCAGTAACTAGAGGTCCCCAGAGGTTAGCAACCTGCCCGAGATGATGCAGAGATTACATGGGATTACATGAAATTAGAAAGCTTCTGTACAGCAAAGAAACAATTAACAGAGTCAAGGAAATCCCCAATGAATGGGGAAAAAATTTCACATCCTATACATCAGACAAAGGTCTAATTTCCAGAATTTATAAAGAACTTAAGAAAAAAATACCCAAGAAAACAAATAACCCAATACACAAATGTGCAAAGGAACTGAATAGACAGTTCTCAAATGAAGAGGCCCATAAAGCCATGAAATACATGAAAAAATGCTCAATACCCCTAGCCATTAGGGAAATGCAAATTAAAACAACTCTGAGATTCTACCTTACACCAGTAAGAATGGTCAAGATCAATAAAACAAATAACAACAAATGCTGGTGAGGTTGCAGAGAAAAGGGAATACTCTTACACTGCTGGTGGAGCTGTAAATTGGTCCAACCACTTTGGAAATCAATATGGAGGTATCTTAAGAAACTAAAAATTGATCTACTGTGTGACCCAGCTGTAACACTATTGGGAATTTACCCAAAGGGAGATGTGTCATCATACCACAGAGACACCTGCATCTCCATGTTCAGTGCAGCACTTTTCACAATAGCAAGGATATGGAATCAATCAAAGTGCCCTTCAACAGAAGAATGGATAAAAAAAACTATGGTACATATACACAATGGAATACTACTTAGCAATAAAAAAAAGAAAGAAATAATGCCATTTGCAGCAAAATGGATGGAATTGGAGAAAATTATTTTAAGTGAACAAACACAAGCTCAGAAAGAGAAACACCACATGTTCTCACTCATATGTGGGAGCTGAATCAAAATTATAAGAAGGAAAAAATCCTATGCAGAGTGGGAGCATAATAATAAAAAAAAAGCAACAGCAGCTGAAGTCGACAGAGCAGAGAAAGGACAATTTGGGGAATGCAAAAGAAGGAGGGAGAGATCTAGAAAAAGGAGGAAATCCTGGGAGAGGAGAGGAGGGAGAGGAGGAACAAGGAGGAATGAGGAATGGGGGAGGGAGTGACCTCAGGGTGAACAGCCCAACTTTAATAGTCCTGGAAATAATTCTAATAACACCAATAATACCAAACAATGGTATTAATATAGACGGATTAGAAAATTCATGTAACAGTACTGATAGTGTAAAAAGAAAGTTCACTACAGAAAAAGTTTCGATCTTAAACATAATTAGAACCCAAGGATATATAGAAAAATATTATCATAAAAAGACAAGCAAATGGAAGAGAAGTGTTTGGTGGTGGAGGGGGATGGGGGAGGAAGTGCACAAGAGGGTAAGGGAGAACTTATCTGTGTAATGTACAACAAAATGCATATATGGAAAGGTCACAATGAAAAGCATGTCAGAATGAATCACATTAAGGTGTACATTAAAAATTTCCAATAAAAAAAAAGTGGGCTGAAGGTGCAGCTCAGTAGTACAGCACTTGCAAAGCATACAAGCGCAAGGCCCTGGGTTCAACCCCCAGTACCACACACACACACAAAAAAAATCATTATGCTGTAGGCAATTAAAAATATCATGCTCTACCTCAAAAATATGTGTAACTATTGTCACATGTTCACCAAAAAAACTTAATTATGCATTGTTTTGTTGTTAGGTGCTGTAGAGTTGGGTATGGCTAATAGTGACACTATATACACCAGAAGGAAACACTCCTTCAACACTTTGCCAGGCACTGGATCTTTTGTATGTTTAAGCCCATTATTATAGCCTCTGTGTCAATCCATCGAGTTAAGGGTCTTCCTTTTTTTCCGCTGACCCACCACTCTCCCAAACACGATGTCTTTCTCTAGGGATTGGTCTCTCTTGACAACATGTTCAAAATATGTAAGATGCAATCTAGTCATCCGTACTTCTACAGAGCACTCTGGTTGCACTTCTAGGACAAATCTGTTGATTATTTTGGCAGTCTATGGTATACTCAGTATTTGTCTCCAGCACCATAATTCAAAAGCATCAATTCTTCTCCTGTCTCCCTTATTCACTGTCCAGCTTTCACAAACATATGATGAAAATACCATGGCATGAGACAAGTATGCCTTCCTCATTTCTTTTTAAGTTGTCATTGCCTGAATAGTAGACCATGTGATTATTTGATTCAAAATGGCCAATACCAGTCCATTTTAGGTCATGGAGGCCTAGAATGTCAATATTTATGTGCTCCATTTCACTTTTGACAATTTCTAATTTTCCTAGATTGATACTAGGATAATGTTGATAAACATTCCATGTTCTAATTACTAATGGATGTTTTCAGTTGTTTCTTCTCACTTTGAATCATGCCACATCAGCAAATTGAGGTCCCTGGAGCCTTCCCATCATTAGGGTCAACTCTACATTGAGGAGGCAACTCTTCCCCAGTCATCTTTTGCATGTCTTCCTACCTGAGAGTCTATATCTGAAAGTGTTTCTCTGCTATTTATAGGGTTTTCAATGGCTAATTCTTTTGGGAGTGGGCTGCCACATCTTTCTTCCTATTCTGTCTTAGTCTGGAAGTTCAACTGAAATCAGTCTCCCATAGTTGACCCTGATGACATCTGTAGCATCAGTGGGATAGCTTCCAGCACCACAGCAAAATGCAGTCCCCACAGTATGGCAAACTAATAGACAAGTGGGGGTTTAACTGTTTAAGGAGTGGAATTGCTAACTCTCCTTATTTGATTATTACACATCATATATATGTACTGAATTATCACTTTGTATCCCATAAAAAAAAAGAGAGAGTACCAAAGACACTGGATGAAGAGCATAGTGCTGAAAATAGTGCTGACAAAGAAAAGTTAAACAAGAGAATGAGAACACTAGTGATTTCTGCTGAGCTCTAGATCCTACAGTACTGGAAGCCAGTATAACTTTGGACTTTTTAGTTACATGAGACAATCAGTTCCCACCCATCTCAAACAATCAAACAATTAGTCTCCCTTAATTCACTGATTTTGTTTCACCAATTTGACTTTGGTTTCTGTTGTGTGCAGTGGATGGCATCCAGAAAGATGTAACTGGAATCTAGGTGGGTGGCTCTTCCAGGTAAGAGATGGGCAACTTCTTTTCTCTTATTAACCTATTATGTAATCACCTCCATTCAGTCAAATACAATGGTTGATAACAGTATTGGCATGGAAGGCAAGTCTGTGACATGTATCTTGTCTTCCCTACTTCATGGCAAGTATCACTTATGACTCCTGATATCCTTCCTAAGCCTCAGCTTCTTCCTAGTGCAGTGCAGCAAGAGACCACCGCTATCATTCACGGCACTAGGTTAGCTGACCATGCAGTGATGCTCATGGCAAAACTTGTGCAGGAACACTGTACCTTTATACACACTAGTGTAACACACAGCTCTTTAACTACTCTAAGTAACTGGGTTCTAGACGACAAAGAGGGAAAATATGTGCATTCTTAGAAAGGGCCTGGCTGCTAATCATTGGGAAGTGTATTATTTCTTCCCAATGATTAGGAACCTTCCAGTTTTTACTGGAGTAAGAAGTGAGATGGTACAATGTGGGACCACTCAGCTCAATGGCCTCCCAAGAGGCCCCCTTTGATAGCCCTTAGGCTTATACCAGAGCTAAACTTTCCCAGCCACAAAGTTTCCCATCTTGTTCACTATCCCAGACACCAAAGGCAAGTGTGCTGGGTGGCAGGGGAGCAGGAAATAACATGCCACTATAACTTGAGGTCATAGTAATTGGTGGGTGGTATTGAACTAGACCATACCACCTCCTTTATAGAAGATCTGCCCTGCTTGAAGAAGAGAGGCCAGCATTGCATTTCCCCAAATCATCTCTACGTGTAGTTCCAGATTAGAACTTGCCAATGAGAGGGCTAGTGCTAAATTCAGAAGGCAGCAAAGAGACAGAAGCCACGTTGCTCTGGAAGCAGTTGCAGGCAGATGCATTGGCAGATGTATGGTCTGAAGGGTTAGAATCCTCCCAAGTACTTTCTTAAGAACCACCTGGATAGATACTTCCTATCCTTCCCCCTGACCCCAACACTTTTCAATGATTGTAAAAGTTCTTCAAGACTTTCATACTTGGAATACATAATAAATCTTCTGTTCCCAGAACCAGGTCCTAGGACCAGGTCAGGATCTCTTATTTTGACAAGAGTACAACCAGAGCAGAGATTGCCTTTATATGCCACTAAGTCTCAGCTGTCTTCACACTATAAATCAGCCTATTCTAGGCACCAGGCCACCATGATGACCCCTAGCACTCAGAATGCTGTGGATTTATGCTGCTATCCTACAGACTAGGTGTTATAGGTCCCCTTATGGCTCTTCAATGGCCTCCCCTGCAGTGGTGGTAGCCTAGCCTAGCCACAGCCTGGGAATCCTTCCTCCCTATTTGGCAAGTCTGAGCTCCAGCCCCTTGTGTTTCTTCCTTTCTCTTAGGTTTGCATTAGCATGCTTTAGAAGATTACAGGCCCCCTTTTCTCTTTTTTAGTTTACTGAAAAAGCCAATAGGCACAGAGAATAATGGTGGGCTCAGGATTACAATCCAGCATTCCCACTTACCAGCCACGGAAGGAATTTAAGGGCAAGTTATTTAATCTCCCTCAGCTCAGTTTTAAAGCTATGATGATAAAGTCAGATCAAGCAGAGTGTCTGGCACACAGTAAAAGCTCAATAATTGTTATCTTTGGTATTATAGTATTTTCCTAGAATGGAAGATCACTTTCCTTATGGGGTTCCAGAAAAGATTAATGAGGACCCTTCTGCCTGCCAGAGTCAGTAAATTTCCTTTCTCTACCCCAGTGCCACACTCTCAGATTCACAAAGTCCTTTTTGAACTATATCTCATTGATTCACTTCACTGTCTCTTACCAGCTGCTCCTGATACAAGCCATTTAAATTCCCCTTACATTATTTCTGCTTATAGCAGTCAACAGCAAAGAGCTGCCCATTCCCTGCCTAAGGCTCTCCAGGTAACTCTAGTCATCTTAAATGCATGATGGTTACAGACAGATTAATTTTTCACAATGCTTACTCATTTTTATCAATGCAATATTATAATTACAGATAAAAATCATGCATCCTGGAGCTTTGTGTCTCAAAAATAATCTCAGTTGGGAACTAAATGGTCCCAGGGATTTTTAAATAAACTACATCTAAGTTCAATGTTGCACTTCTTACTTTTTATTTCTCCTTTGTTTCAAGTGGTTAAGAAGGGACTGGATTCTTTTCATCTGGTGGAGAAGAGAGCAATGCAGCGTGCTTTTCCAATGTTGGCAAAACACTTGCTCCCTTGAGCTTTGTAGCCAGTTCCCATGAAGGCTCTCGGTCTCCTGACAATATTTAGCATTCTGGAATAAGGCTCTGGTGTAAGGGTGTAAGTGAACGTGTTTTTTTTTTTTTTTTCCTGTTAAAATCATCTTTTTGTTTTTCCTACCCAGCAGGAGGGTTATATGTCAGAGGCCTCATCTTCTCTCCTGCTGTTTGTGGTCACCCCCATCACCTCTGCCTTTCATTTTCTTCCTTGTCTATACTCTATCAGGAACTTCTGAGCTGGGGACACATGAAGGATGATAGCTCATGTGCTCACAGAGCTTAAAATCTCTTAAGGCACACAGATATTTTGCAACTAAAGATCCCTGGCAGTGGACGGAAAATCATATACAGGATGATAAGTGGGTACGAAAAGAGAATTCTAACAAACTCCTAGGTAACGTAGGGGAAGTCTGCAGCCGAGAGCCAGGGGGTGAGCCTTAACAAGCAAAGAGAGTTGAAAGGAAAGAACATTTAGGGCTGTACCCCTAAGGAGGACAATGGTAGAATCAGAGGCTTTAGGGACAGCTTCCCCAATGTGTGCTGCTTTTTATTTCTATGTATGGCATCTTCGGAGGTAGAGTTTAGCCCAGTTGGTAGAGCGCTGCTTTGCATTTTCTGAGGACCCCGGTTCAATCCCCAGCACTGCAAAAACGGGAGAAGAATATGGCAGTCCATGCCTGAACAACCCCGAAACAATCAGTCATTGAAAACCCTGAGGGTTGCTTTGAGTCAGACTCAACTGCATGGCACCTAACAACGACGACATGAGGCAGGGTATAAATGTCCTTGCTGTTTGGAAAGAGCTGGGTGCACAGGTGTGGTAAAGGACCCTGTGTGGAGCAGGGGTTGGGACAAGGGCCAGGACCTCCCTCATTCAACTCAGAGGATTACCCATCACCCTTGGGGCAGCCTCTCTTACCTAACTTGGCTGCACTGCTCATTGACTGCCTCACAAACTAACTTTTTCAAGTACTGTAAACCTTGCCAGGTCACAGCTTGAGGACACTTATAACTTTGAGAAAGGGGACAGAGGCTCTAAATACCTATGGAGCAGTGACAGGGAAGCACTTCATACCTGTCAGTAGGGGTTGAGGTGTGCCAGGGCTGGAAGTGCTTGAGGTTCCATTGGGCAGGGCTATGAGTCAGTGACACTAAAGTCTAGAGACAGTAAACAACTTGGCCAGGTTATAGTGCTACGAGGGAGACAGTGGATTAGACTCCAGATCTCCTCAAGATTATGTTCCCCGTCACTACACACCAAGAAGACACCACTCATACTCTGGAGACGTTCCCAGGCACCCAGGAGAAAGACATGCTTGAGCTGGGTATGGGACAGAGGTGTCAAAAAGAAAAGGCATTTGGAGACAGGGACAACAGGTCCCATCTGGCCAAGTTCAAGGGTAAGACTCACTAGAATGAGGCTCTGAGAGAGCCACTGATAATTCTAATTATTGTCATGGACAGGCAGAAGGGCACAGTACCAGTGGCCATGGGCAACATGAATCCTGCTTCATACACCATAAATCCCAGCTTAGATACTCCTGAAAAGTGCTAACAGTCAGATGAGGCAGAGGTTGAACTGGGAAAACAGAAACTTGCTTATTGACTGATGCCTCCCTTTCTCCGCCAGCTCCTAGGTGCTGCCAAACAGTCTCACATCCCCCAAGCAAGCCTTGTTGTTGTTGTTGTTAGGTGCCGTCAAGTCGGTATCCGACTCATAGCGACCCTCTGTACAACAGGGGAAACACTATTGTCAGTGCTTCTCTGCTTCTCATAGGGTTTTCAATGGCAGATTGATTTTTTGGGAGGGGGTTGCCAGGTCCTTCTCCCAAGCCTACAGCTTCTGGTATTCCCAGGCGGTCTCCCACCCAGGTACTAACCAGGCCCCACCCTGCTTAGCTTCCGAGATCTGACAGGATCGGATTCCACAGGGCTACAGCTGCAGGCGTTAAGCAAGCCTTAGAGTTACCAATACTGATGAGTTGCCATCCTGCCAAATTTATCCAACAGTGAAGTCCTTCTGGGGGGAAACTTTCAATCAGCATTTTAGTGCTCCTTCTTTTTTTTGGGGGGGGGGGGCGGGTATTTGGGGACCCAACCCGGGGCCTTGCACATACTTAGCAAGTGGTCTGCTCCCCCAGCCCACTTTTTCATGTTTTATTTTGAGTCAGAGCCTCACTGAGTTACACAGGCTGCCTCTGGCCTCGAACTCACAATCTTCCTGGCTCTGCCTTCCCAGTTGCTGAGATTACAAGAATGAGCCACGGCATCCCTCTAGTGCTTCATTTTTAAATAGAATAAGCATGCACATATTTGTTAAGAACCATCAACATGAAAAAGGAAAAAATAAAAAGAACAGTAAATGAAGTTAGAGGTTATAATACAGACAAAAAGTGACAACTCTTAACTATAGTCAAATATATTCAGAGAGGTGGTATGTCCTTGAAACAAGAACAGACTGTTGTAAAAAACAATAATCTTTGAAATTTCAAATAAAAGGATCAAAATATACAAATGAATTTGAGAGTAGAAAGATACATGTTGGGAAAAGAAAGCCCCCTTTCCATAAAATAAAACAAAAAGACCTAGAAAAATAATATAAGAAATGTCTTGAAACTGAAGGATATGTGCTTTTTTTTTTAATCAAAAGAGCTTGCAAAGTATTATGAATACTCAATATTATGAATAACAAGGACTACACTATGTAGGGATTTCTGGACACTAGAGACAACAGGTAAATCCTGTGGGGGCTGGGGGTTGTAAACCTGGTCATATCAAAGGATCTTAAAATAGAATGACATCAGACTTTTACACAACAATAAACATTAAAAGAAAATGAAGCAATGCCTTCAAAATTCTGAAGGAAAAGGATATTGAGCCCAGGATTTTGAGTCCCAGCCAAATGATCACAAAGTGAAGAGCAGAATGAAAACATTTTCAGAGCTACAGGACTGAAGACATTTTATCTCCCTTCGAAAACTACGGGAGGACATTTGTCAGAAAAATGAGGAATTAAGTCAGGAAAAAGGCAGGCTTGGGTTTAGGAGAAAGAGAGAGAGAATAGAGGAAAATGGTGAAGGGAAGTCTTTGGAACCCAGCTGCCCAGCAAGCATGGAGAGTGACTGGTCCCTATTACACATGAGCCCAGGGTACAGGGAGGGAGGTCCTTCACAGCATGATGAAGTAGATGGAAACACCAAACATTCAGGAAATATCAACAGGCATTTGAGATATCTGATGAAACTCAGAGGGGAAATGTTAGTGAGAAGTGGAAGAGAAAACTAAGCAAGTAAAGGACTAGGGGGTTTCCCGTTCCAGGGGAAATAATGTCATAAAAAAATGTACAGTAGAGTATTATTTAACACAGTAGGGAATATACATAGAATATCCTAATAATGGGCTGGGATTTAGCTCAGTTGGTAGAGCGCTGCTCTACAGTCTCTGACATCCCGAGTTCGATTCCCAGCACCACAGAAACAGGAGGAGGACATGGCAACCCACTCCCTAGGCAATCCCAAAAACAGCCATTGAAAACCCTATAAGGGTCGCTATGAGTCAGACACGACTTGACGGCACCTAACAACAACAACATCCTAATAATATAACTTCTGTCTAATCAAAACTATGAAATAGGCAAATGGCTAATGATAGTGCATTAGGGCAATGGTAAGAAGAGCTTGTGAAATAAATCCAAACCATCATTTATTAAAGGAAGTAACAATTAATTTCTAAAATTCACTAAAGAGCAGCAGTCTTAACTTGTCAATGAGAAACAGAGATGCTGAGAGTTGGAAGCAGTTGCTTCTGGGAAGTGAGACCAGAGGTTGGAAGCGGTGGGTCAGGGCCTGCTTTTGGTTCTTGGTAAGCTTCTCTAGCACTATTTGATTTTTTAAAAAATTATGCTCCTCTGTTACTTTGCTGAGACCAGTCAATTAGAAAGGGAGGCATTAAGAGGAAAAAATAACCAGGAGATTGAAGCTCCTGACCAGGCCTGACCCTCCTTCTGTCTTTGCTCATTACTTTCTGTGCTGGGGTCAGCAGGTGTACACACCTGAAGGGTACTGCCACTGTGCCACGTGGGCAGAAGAACCTAAGGGGAAAGTCATTCCCAGTCTTTTGGTTAGAGTCTAAGTCTCTAACCTGAGCTCTGTCTGACTCTACACGTCTAGAAGGTGGCTCACAGTCATTCTGTGACTCTCAGGGGCCCAAAGAGTGGCATGAAAAGCACTGACACACCTGTGCAGGTGTGAAGGCATATTATAGATGCTCTAGGATGCCAGGACTAAGGTATAAATGATTTCTGGGCTCTGAAGAATACTCACTTGGTAAACCCTATTTGAAATCTTTACCTGATAAAGATATATTTTTGCAAAAGGAAACCAATCCCATGAATACCACCTGTGATTGTGGCTGGGTGGAATGATTTCCAAATAAATCAGGTAGGTTTGCTGAAAGACAGCTGTCTTTGTCACTTCACCAGGGTGAAGTTTATCCCATGGTGAGCAGTTTCCATTTTTATGACAGCCCAGACAGGTGCAAACTGAGTCCCAGGACTGTGTGGCAGGAGGAGGCCAACTCCCACCCTTGAAGCCTCTGCCCCAGATCCACGGGCTCTTGGCTTTTGAGTCCTTTCCTCCCGAGGCGAAAGGCATCTAGGTGAAACCTCAAGGTTATAATTTTACCAAGATCCCATTAGCAGAAAGAAATTATTACCTTAATAAAACTTAATCTTGTAACATACCACAAACTGTTAAATATTATGGGTTATTGTCTCTTGTCACAAAAGACAATGAAAACAATATGAGATGCTGTGTGGGGAGCAACGCTAGATATTGAAAAACCCAAATGTCATCAAGACTTTATTTACTGCTCGCCCACATAATCCAAGCTTTATAAAGACAGGGAACAATGAATGGAGGAGGAAAAAAAACGACAGACAAAACTGGAGTCTCGAAGCTTTACCCTGTGCCAAGAAGTAGTTTGAAAATGGTGTCCATTTGAATCCATATGTTTTCTGTGTGTGTAAGAATACTCTTACACAGGGGGCTTACTTCATAACTGAGATTCTTTTTCATTTAATTCAGTCATATTAGATTATGGGCCTGATTATGATCATATCCACAAATCAGTATTTTAACAGAGTTTCCATGGAAACACTATATGCCCCTGTTTTTTAACTTTCTGGACAAGGCTTTGCCTGTTTAACAACTTGAACAAGTTTGACGAGGACAACATGTTTTGTTTAAGTTACATTAACTGGGGCCAATATTTCCTAATTGCATTACCAGGAGAAACATTCACGGCATTACTTGTACCATGGAAAACCTCCCCTAGCCCAGTGTTCGATTTGCTTTAATCACTGTAGAACAGGAAACATACGAGGATTGCCTTGTCTTATCAAGTTTTAAATGTGTTAACCGGTTTTAAATCTATGGAATAATCTCCCTTATTAAATGACAAAGTTAGTCTTGTTAAAAGGATCGGCATTTATGGCTGAATCCATTTATTTCTCAAAATGCAAACATAAGGATACTTTTGGCTGCTGCTAGAGAGGTGAGTTCATTGTGCATAAATATATGCCCTTTTTTGCACATGAGTTTCAGAAAAATTGTACCGTAAGAGAGCTCCTTGCCTCTCCAAAAATTACCCTCAGTAATATCCAGAAGAAATGCAAAAAGATGTTCAGGGAACAAGGAGATTTCATAAAACAGTATTTTGTTTGTTTGGGGTCTTTTTAGGCATTCACCTTCACAGAACTAGAGATGTTTATTCCCAACAGTAGATAATTTGGGAGTAGCCTGAAGCAAAGTTTTTCAAAATGTTGTACTATATAAAGATGTGGGGGAAGGATTTACGGACTGATGTCAGAGTTCACCCTGACAGCATATAAATCATATGGCCTGAAGCTCTGTGAGATGTCTGTGTCTGAAATTCTGGTGAAGCTTAATAAAATATCGGCAAGGAATAGTTTAATTTTACAGCATTAGGCACTGAGGCAGTAATTTGAGTGGGGCAAGCTGTATTTTAATACATCAAAGTATACGATACTACAGGGAAGCCAAATATATTTTTTAAAGACATACATTCCCTATTCAGAATTACTTGAGTCAAAAACTTTCCTTTCTGAGGGAGGACAAGTAGAAAAATAGTCACAGTCTCCCAGAGCTACCTGTCTTACGTTTTAAACTACATATCTCAATAGTTAACTAATCTGTTTTTAGGCAAAAGCTTTTTACTAGGGGTGTGGGGAAGTGAATGGAGACCGGAAATCTATGTGGTGAGTATGTGGCTTCCTCCCACACACCCCCATCTCCCCATCCACAGAATCTGCGTCATCCACTGGGATGGCTATAGGCTCAGCTCCATCCTCTGTCTCCCATGCCTCTTTTTGAGACCCTCATCAGCTTGGATCTGAGTTCTGGCATCTTTCCCTCTGTACAAAGACCCAGCATTCCATGATAAGAAGGGTCCAGGTACCCTACCTCTACTGTCATCCAGGGCAAGCTCTGTTTTAAGTGTCTGGATGGTCTAAAGCGAATGTGGCCAGAGGGCCATATTTAGACAATTCCTGGAGCTGTCCAAACAATCATGTGGTGGAGGGGCAGGAGGTCCACAGAACACTGGGCTTCTCCTGCTACTGTCTAGGGATCAAAGAGAAGTCTCTCCTTCCTGCCCTGAGATGAAGGGCCGGTAGGCCTGTGGGGGCGGGTTCTGAACAGGCAAGCAGCCATGACGAATGTGTCTGAGATCCCACTGATAGCACCGTTATGGGGATGGACCAGATTAGTGCTGACACTGCACCAAATGCCTTGCTTTCCTCACCTCTGGACCCAGAACTCTCTCCTCACTCCATGGCCACAGGAGACAGATGACAGCTCCCCTCCCTTCCAGGTGGCCAGGGCCCCACAAGCAAAAGGAGAGGGAGCCTACAAGGTGCTTGTTTTTCTGGGTGGGTAGCTTATTTTCACTTTGTCAGCTTTGTGTGGTTCAAAGTTTCTTTCAGGGCCCTTCTTTTGCTTTTCTCCAGATACAAGAGGAAGGGACTGGGTAGAATAAAATGAGACAAAAGATCACAATAGTTCAAAGACTTTGAGGTCAGGTGGATATGAGTTTGAGTTTCAGCTCTACCACACATAAATCTGTGTTCTTGGGCAAGGGAGCCAGCCTCACTAAGTCTCAGCTTAGTAAGATGCTCCCTTGCATCTTGGAGAAGTGGCTTGATGGTCTCCAGGTAGACCACTCTCTGTCTGAGATCTCTCAACCGTTCTATGGGTCTTAGATACTGTGATCCAATCCTGAGAGTTAGGGATACGCTGAGCCAGTAAACTGACCTTCTATATAGAGGGAAAAAAACAACAACAAAGACTAAGCTGCTATGAACAATGACCAATCAACCCAAGTGGGGAGCTGGTGTCCCAGTTTCCTCTTAGTGCAAGTTCCCTGTCTGACATCTGTTACCCTTTCAGATCATCTGCCTCTGCTCTAGCTGCCTCATTTTTTAAGTTAATGGATGTATTGTACTGGACAGGTTTCGGTCAGAGAGTACACATGAGGCTCATAGCAGACCTACTGCCCACACCAGATCCTGGCCATCACAAGGATCACCCACATACCCAAATTCAAAAACACAGACTGCCAGGGGGCCATACCTGAGCTTTTCTGGAATCACATTTCCAATGCAAGCCATAGATTTCCTGAGCAAATGCAGAGGCCACAAATTAACTTCTTTTTCAACATGCCCTGAAATTTTGTCTCTCACTTGAAGGTCATTTTTAAAAATAAAGAAGTAATTTATTTTTATCACTATAGAAAAATAACTAGGTTCATGAGGCTAAGAAGACAGCAAATTTATATTAGGAAGTAGACGTTGGGGAGCAGATGCACAAATGTTTGGCCAGTTGCTTCCTAAGTCACAGCAATATGGGACTTGGCTTTGTATGACAGTCTTCAGGGGCACTTAGGTTAGTTACATTTGCAAATGGTAAGGACAGAGGTCAGGGACTGCCAGTAGGACTGTGTTAGCTTGGCACTGGGGGCTATCTGACATTGTCTGCCTCAAGCTCTGGACTAGAAAGGATTCTGAGGACATGGGAGCCCCCACTGGGCTGCTGAGCAAGGCCTTGATTGGCCCGCAAAGCAGATGATTGTGCAACATAAACACTTGCGTGCTACCCTGCTCTGCTGGGTCTCACATCCACAGTGACATGTACACGGCTCATGGGAGAGAAAGTTCTGCTCCACCAGCATATTCTCAGGGTCCAGCAAGGTTAGTTTTTCTTTGACCGCATTGGAGTCTGGCTCTTGGTGCCAAGAGTTCTCCTGCCTGCGAGTATAAACTTTATGGAAAGCTCTGGACTTAATAATCATGTACTAAAGCTGGGTGTGGTGGTGCACACCTGTAATCCCTGTAGCTTGGGAGGCAGAGGCAGGATGATCGAGAGTTCGAGACCAGAGGCAGTCTGTGTAATTTAGCGAGACCCTGTCTCAAAAAAAAAGTAAAAATGGGCTGGGGAGGGGACGCAGAGCAGCGGTACAGCACTTGCAAAGCATGCAAACGTGAGGCCTTGGGTTTAATCCCCAGTACCAAAAAATAAAAATAAAAAAATAAAAAATCATGTACTGAGATTCCCTAACACCTGCAAAATCATCTCCCTCCTCCATGAAGCATCAGAAGATGACAAGATGCATCCTCTAGTTATGAAGCTGCCAAAGGACATCACTGGTGAAGGTACCTCTCCAAGCCCAGTAGGGCTCTAGTCCCAACTCAAACATAAGAAAGCAGTATCCATGCAAAAGTGCATGTGACAGAGACTAAGTTTTTCAATAATAACCATAAAGAGAAGACTGGAGTAGGGGCTCATAATCAGCTTCCTCACCTCCTTTCTGCATCTGCAGGTCCCCAAGCACTTCCCTTTCCCACTGTGCTGCGACCACACTGGCTTTCTGGTATCCCCTAGGACATGATGCTCTCTCTCTGGCATCTGAGACTAATACATGCCATGTCTTTTCCTGGAGTGACCCTAATCCCTACCCCTCCCTGCAGTGAATTCTAGCATGTTCCTCATTTTTTAACCTGGTTGTGACATCCATGCTTGCAGCCATATCACTATGGAGTCCGATCCCACCAGATCCTGGGAGAGAAGCAGGGTTGGGCCTGGTTGGTACTTGGATGGGAGACTGCCTGGGAACACCTGGTACTGTAGGCTTGGCAGAAGACCTGGCAGCCCACTCCCCAAAAAACAATCAGGCATTGAAAACCCTATGAATAGCAGAGAAGCACTGACATAGTGCCAGGCATGGCACAGTGACAGGAAGTGTTTTTTTCTGTTATACATAGGGTTGCTATGAGTCAGACCCAACTTGACAGCACCTAACAATATAACATCCATGCATGAAAATGTTGGCCCCAACGTCCCAAGTCACATTCCCTGATTGTACTCTTACAGCATCATGTACTTCTTCCTAGCATGTTTCATGGCTTTAATGTTTCATATATTTATGTGTGGCTATTTAATGTCTGTCTGTCCGCTTTTTAGACTGTAATGGCCATTTGGATTATGGTTCATTTATTTCTGCTCTGTCTTGTTTTGAAGCCCATACACTCCCAGTCACAGAGCTTAGCAGGTTAGGAGCACTCAGGAGATGCTATTTAGCAAAGAAATAGTGTATAATGAAGGGTCTGAGATGAGTGTCCCTCTGATCTTCATATTTGGATGTTTTCATCCTAAGGAGAAATTTAGAGCACCATAAGTAAACACCTACATTGCTCACTCTCAGGAATGTCTCAGTAGATTGAACCATCTCAGCAATCTCTCTCTCTCTCTCTCTCTCTCTCTCTCTCTCACACACACACACACACACACACACACACAGCCTACAAGCTGCACTTCAAATGCCTTTGTGGTAGGAGCAACTGGAGGCCATGGATGGAAAACTATAAACATCAGCTGTAGTGGGGAGATTGTACATCAGTTTATTTTCTCCTCGGCCCTCATTAGAATCACAAATGAAATGTTGACAACATATGAAGGAGGCTGCTTGTTGAACACAAATGTTTCCACTCCTATCAACCTCCAAACTCTGATAGTCATGCTTCATGATGAAAGCTAAACAGCCCTGGGGAGATGACTACATGCTTTCTCTAATTAGGCAGGGATGGGGAAAAGGACCTCCTACCAACCCAGGACTCAGGACCAAATAGGGAAGAAACAGGCAGGGAAACCTTAATAAATAACAGCATAGCACACAATTGGTGGCCCAATATGTGACTCCTATATCAATGAAGCCTGCAGCTGTAGCCCTGTGGCATCCGATCCCGGAAGCTAAGCAGGGTTGGGCCTGGTTAGTACCTGGATGGGAGACCGCCTGGGAACACCAGAAGCTGTAGGCTTGGGAGAAGGACCTGGAAACCCCCTCCCAAAAATCAATCTGCCATTGAAAACCCTATGAACAGCAGAGAAGCACTGACAATAGTGTTTCCCCTGTTGAACAGAGGGTCGCTATGAGTTGGATACCAACTTGACGGGCACCTAACAACAACAACATATCAATGAAAGGACAAGAATACTGCTACTGCATCACAATGGGACACTGCATGTTTCAAACCTGGGTGGAGACGAGACCTTTATTTTGCTAATGAATGTCCTTTGGAAAGTAGTTGTAAGACACCAACAACCAACTTCCCTTTGTTTGCAGAGTTACTTGGATGAAAAGCACAGTTACGTAGAACACAACCAATTCTAGTCAAACACACTTATTCATGTGCTTTATAACCCCAAAAGGCAGTGAATTCTGTCCACAGACTATGTGCTCCTTTGCACCAAACTTGCTTTTGTTTTAAGCATATTCCTGCAAGTAGACTTAAGTGCTCAGCTTAAGTGCTCAGTTGATAAATGTTATACAACAACAGGAAGACACTAATGTATAGCTAATATATATTGCTACATGCAAAGTATGTTTTATCAAGATTCTTACAGTAAAAAAATAATTTAAGCCAGGCATGATGGCATACTCCTATAATCCCAGGGATTTGGGAGGCAGAGGCAGGAGGATCACAGGTTCAGGGCCAAAGGCAGCCTGCATAATTTAGCAAGACTATGTCTCACAATGGGCTGGGATTTAGGTCAGTTGGTAGAGCACTGCGGTGCAGTCTCTGAGGTCCCGAGTTCAATTCCCAGCACTGCAAAAATGGGAGCAGGACCTGGCAATCCACTCCCAAGACAATCCCAAAAAACAGTCTGCCATTGAAAATCCTATGAGGGTCACTATGAGTCGGATACCAACTCCATGGCACCTAACAACAACAGCAATAACAAGTCTCACAATAAAATAGTGAAAAATGGGCTGGCCTTAGGATCAGTGGTAGAGCACTTGTAAACCATGACTGAGATCCTGGGTTAAATCCCCCAGTAATGCAAACAAAACAAACCACCCCACAAATCTGCCAGTTAGGTTCAGATGATAATAATGAAGACCAGAGAGGTTAAATAACTCATTCAAAGTCACACAGCCAGGAAATGTTGGAAGCAGAAATTAAGCCTAGATGGTTTCGCTCCAGATTCCATAGTTCTAACAGGGATGCTATTCTGAAATGAAATGATAAGACAGACATAGCTGGAATAACAGAAGGGATTCCTAAAGTTCAGGATGTGTAACTGGTGTGCTGTGATGTAAATTCTCCTTAAGACAATTGTGTTTTCCAGAACATTTTCAAGCTGCACGTATCAAAGAGCTAACACAGAGTGAATCTTAAAGAGAAAAATACAAGACACATATTTGCAATTGCATCACAGTATACACACACTAACTATAACTAAAAAATATGAAACATATATTGTAATCTATTACAGAAACGTGACTATCATGTTGTAATAAAAGTACAAAAGCCAATAAAAATTCACCAAGAAGAACTACATGAAGCACTCATTTTATGTGTAACACGAGTAAACAATCAAATGCGAACATGGATTTGATTCCAATTTATATTCTTAGGGCAGCGACAAAAGTAGCCAATCAAAAGATCTAAGTAAAACAACGTGTCAGTGTGAGGCCTTGACCAGGCTTCCTAAGAGGCCATATTTCTCGCTTTTGTTTCTTTCATCAGCTTCCCATCTACCAGCATCTGCCTACGTTTACTGCATAAGCAGCATGAGCTCACTAATTACCTTAATCATACCTATCTGAAACACATCTTTACCTTCTTATGTGTCTTATGTACAGGAAAAGTGCTGGAAGGCTGTGGTTGGGAAGATACCGGTATGGAAAGTCTGTGTTTTTTCTTATCCTGATAGTGCACAGAAGATGGACCCCCAAAACGCATCTATTTCAGTCTCTCCTGCCATCAAAGTTCCCCAACAGGGACTTTTGAGAGTCAGCTCTTTAGAGAGTTGGACAGAATCAAGGAGGTCCTGCTGCATTCAAACAAAACTGCATACACACTTCTCATGGGTAGCAGGTTCAAGGTAATGGGAAGATCTGTATCAACTCTGATGTAAGAGGGAAGGAAGGAAGGATTTATGCTGAAGTTTTTCACATAGGTGGTATACACTTTATACCTAGGTACATTTGCTTACCCACAATTGCTAGGGAAGTATTTTCACTATAATCCATGTGCCTCCAAACGCCAGACCGCTTCCATAGCTAAATGAGATTGCTGCATGGATATGTGGTGCCCTCCCCTCACCCCGCCACACCAACTCTCCTGGGCTGCAGCTGTCCTTGGGCCTGTCTGCCTTCCTCTGGCATCAGGTCATCACAGCACACACTCTGGGTTGGTGCCCACTGACAGGAATGGCAGGCACTTTGCCATGATTTTACCCAAGCAGTCATTAAAATGGGGAAAATGCTCACTTTGTTATAAGGTCTCATGGCACAGAAAGACAAATGTTACCCTAGGGAGGATTCTCCTGCAGTGAGAGGAAGTGAATGTACACACGTCTCAGTGATGGACGGTAAGCCATCTCAATATTGCAGTAGTAGGCAAAGTGTACTTCTAACTCCCTACTTAACCAGAGTCAGCTCTTTTCCTTCATAGATTTTTAGTTACAGACATGAAACCTATTGGCTGTAGCAAACTAAAAATGTGCAGAAGTATAAACAGAAAAAGTTAATTTTCCTCTCTTCTTTTTAAATTACCACCTCCTCCTTACCCAATAATCAGCATTAACAGTTTGGCGACTGCCCTTCTTCACCACTTACTCCATCTTTGACAAACCAACACACTTGGGCAGGGTTAATTCCCTCACTGTTAACTTTTTTGTTTTTTTTTGCAACAAAAATAAGATTATATGATAAACATTCCTGCCAAATTGCTTTATTTTACCTACTCATTTATGAAGAATCTCCTCCCAGATGGGTGTGTTCTTTTAATTTTTTTTGGAGACAGGGTCTTGTTATTGTAGCCCAGACTGGCGTTGCTCAGTACATAGCTCAAGCTGGCCTTGAACTAATGATCCTCCTACTTTAACTTCCTGGACACTGGGGTTACAGGTGAGTGCCACCATGCTCAGCTCCAGATGTGTATATTTAGTACTAACTTATTCTTTTCACATAGATGTATTTTACCCAAAGAGCTGTTACATGCCAGATCTCAAAACATCATCAAATATAAGACTTAATAATAGTTGTTGATTTATTTTTGGAGGACAGTAAAATGTTAACTGTATCAATTTATGTTAGGAATCATTTTGACTTTATTATTTATTTATCTTTTTTTTAGGGGGAGCCAGAAAGTGAAAAAAAGTTATAGAGTTTATTAGGTACTTTTTCAGAGAGAAAGTGAAGTACTTAAGGAGAGAATCATAGTACATGCCTATGGACATGGGCTTCTCAAGAGAAGGGGCAGAAACATTTTGACTTTAAATAAGCAAAAGAGTATGTCTTGGAAGGCAGGAAATTCATGAAAACTCAATGTGACAATAAACCCAGTATTACTCCGAAGTGAACTTGAAGCTTGTTCCTTTGGGGAACTGGGGTCCTGCTAGGTCTTACTGCTAGGAGCCCCTCACAGTGCAGGCATTTCTGCTAGGGAGTGTATTTGGCCTGAATGACTTTCAGTATCTCTCTTTGGTTACTGTGTGTACGCACAGTTATCCTGCCACTTCTAAGATCTGGCTCACTAAGGGAGGAAGGAAGAAGAGGGAGAAAGCGGGGGCGAGAGGGAGGTGCTTCAGGCATTAGCTTACAGGTCACACGCCTTCCCTTTGTTCTCTTGGCTGAGGTCAGATGGAATAAATCAATCAGCCTCTGCAGCCAAAGTCCTTCAACGTGTCCTGGAGCCTTCCAGTCCATGTGTGCTCTGCCCATCTTTTAATCACTGGTTAGAGTCAGCAGGAACAAATAGAACCAAACAGCCCCTGGGGGCACTAAGCAGCTGCTCCCCTGAGCCCATCCGCTGTTCTGTGGGGGTTCTCTGTGTTCCCAGGGTGCTGGTATTTTAGGTGAGCAGCCAGCTCTGACTCTGTGAAGTCTAAGAATATACAGTGCTAAAGGAGATATTACTTTTGATCATTTGCTCCATCAGACCTATGCTACACACTTTACAAATACCACCTCATTCTCCCAGAACTCTACAGATGGGAAACAGGCTCAGAGAGCCTGCGATATTCCCAGGACCACCTGGTGTTAGGGCAAATGTGCCATGAAAGTGTGATTCCTCATTTAGCCACCTAACTGTAACTGGAGGTGTCCTTGATCCCCTCAAGCTCCCTACGGGTGTCCTGGCCTACTGTGCCCAATTGTGCTGTCAGTGGATTTATCTTTTTCAGTCCTCTAAGTCCAACAAGCCCTAGTTGGTTCTGCAAGACAGCTAAATACAGCCAGGTGAAGTGGCCCAGAAGTAGTCCCAGAGACCTGAGAAGTGGAGGCAGGAGGATCATAAGTTCAAGGCCAGCTGTAGTGAGCATAACTTAGTGAGACACTGACTCAAGACAAAAAATAGAGAAGGGGCTGAGGGTGCAGCTCAGTGGTAGAGCACTTGTAAAGTGTTTCCAATGTCTGGAGTTCAAACCCTCTATGTTGCTTAAAAAACAAAAACAAAACAAACAAAACAAAACAAAACAAAAACCCATAGCTAAATAGCTCTGTTGTTAGGTGCTGTAGAATCAGGTCCGAGTCACAGTGACCCTATGTACAAGAGAAAAAACACTCCCTGACACTGTGTCACACCCTGTGTTATGTCAGTGCTTCTCTGCTATTCATAGGGTTTTCAATGGCTGATTGTTTCAGGATTACTTTGGGAGTGGATTGCTGTCCTTCTCCCATTTTCACAGTGCTGATGATTGAACCCAGGGTCTCAGAGAGCTTAGAGCAGCACTCTACTAACTGAGCTAAACCCCAGCCCCAAACAGCTCTAGTACAACCTCAAGAGACATTCAAATTCTCTGTCTGCAAAGTTGGTAAGCACAGTGCCTTTGAAGCTCACTCATGCTTTCTGACCAGAATGATGATTTGAGACATAAATGGGCCCTAAAGACCATTCTACTCAGTCCCCTCATTACCTACAGGTTAGGAGACAGGATAGTGGATATGTATGGCTGGGTGGTGGGAGCAGAGGGTAGGTGACAGGGAGTGTGATGGAGTAGTAATAGCAGTGTCTAGACAGTGGGGTAGAGAAGGGTTTGCAAACTACAGTCCATGGACAAATTCAGTCCTTCCTCTGTTTTTGTAAACAAAGCTGTATAAACCCCAGGCACACATATTCTTGCATGATTGCCTCTGTTTTTCTAGTTGCAACACAAGCTTTAAGGTCCTCAATGTCTAAAATATTTATTATATGGCCCTTCACAAACATGTTTTCTCATCCCTGGCTAAGAGAAAGGCACACAGGTAGATATGTAATTTCCTAGTTCTTAGAAGAAATGTTAAATTCACAGGCATTTGTTATGTTATGATGACTAAATTGTAACAGGTGGTCACTGATGGTCATGTAATATCAAGAAATGATTATTATTGAGTCATGTGCACTGAAAATAGCCAGCTAGGAAGAAGAAAGGGAAGGAGGGAGGAAGAAGGAACCATTTAGGTTTTATTCTTATTTAAATGAGTCTTTATCACCTGACCTATTTTGTTACCTACACGTGAATGGTCACCATTACCAGCAGGGCCATCCACAGTGGACAGGTTTCAGCTGAGCTTCCAGGCTATGAAAGAAATGGAGAAGGACCCAGCAGCCCACTCCCAAAACAATTAGCCATTGAAAACCCTACAAATAGCAAAGAAGCACTGTTAAAGATAGTGCTGGAAAATGAGCACCTCAGGCTAGAAGGCATTCAAAAGAAGACTGGAGAAGAATTGCCTCCTCAGAGTAGAGTTGACATTAATGATGGGAATGGAATGGAGCCCTGGAGACCTCCTTTTGCTGATGTGGCACGATTCAAAATGAGAAGAAACATAGTGTCTGCAACAATGGGCTCAAACATAAGAAGGATCATGTATATGGCACAGTGTCAGGGAGTGTTTCATTCTGTTATACATAGGGTTGCTATGAGTTCAATCCAATTCCATGGTACCTAACAACAATAACAATATCTGTCATGCATGTTGATGAGAAGGGCAAAAGATGGCAGGCTGGGAAAAGCAGATTTTCAGGAAGGGGCAAGATATTGGGTTCTGTGAGATGGGAAAGAGAAGAGGGAAAAGGGTCCCCAAAGAATAGGCTATTGAGAACAATCAACATCCAACATAGGATCTATTCATAAGGGGCTCCTACCTCTGTAGTCCTGGAATGGCATGAGAAGTCAGGCTTGGGGCCTACCCCTGCTGCCTAGGAAGGGCTGCCCTTGCAATGCTAGCAGCTCAGAAACCCTTGTTCAAGAAGATACTCTGGGCCATGACAAGTATTGCTATATTTAATCCTGGGCACAAACTTTTATTTTATTTTTATTTTTGGTACTGGGGGTTGAACCAGGGCCTCGCACTTGCATGCTGTGCAAGTACTGGACCACTGAGCTACACCCCCAGCCCATTGTTTTACTTTTTTTTTTTTTTTTTGAGACAGGGTCTCACTAAGTTACGCAGACTGCCTCTGGTCTCGAACTTGTGATCCTCCTGCCTCTGCTTCCCAAGCCACCACGCCCAGCCCTGGGCACAATCTTATGAAATAAAGATTCCAGTTACCTCACATGAGAGATGAGGCTCTGGGTGGGCAACTTGAATACAGACCCATCTGATTCCAAAGTCCATACTCAACTCCATAATCATACTCCATGGGGTCAGGGGTTCTGCTTCACAGTGGCTGAATAAAAGCAAGAATTTTACCTGAGGTGGTCACTGAGAGTCTGCAGAACATGCTGGATTGTTGTAGCAGGATGACTTCAGGCATTGAACCCTACCTCAGAAAATGGCAGAGGATTTGCACATTCAAAGAGAAGGCTCCAGTCTCCAGAGGCCACGTTCCCCACAGCTTGAATTAGAGAACAGTCACAGTTCATTGATGCCTGGTGCTCACAGGGGGCAGCTTTATTGTTTTATACATGAAAAATGAGGCAAAGCACCAAACCTCAGCATCAGGGAAATGCTGAAAGACTGAGAAGTATTTCCAAAGTCACACTGACCAAAAGGTCAATTCAAATGGGTGGATGGGGGTGGGAAGAGAGCAAGCCAGCAGCTGACAAGTTTTTGTGGCACCAGGGAGAAAGGGCTGTGATGTCCACTAAAGGAAACCATGGCTATGGATTTCAGGGCATCAAGACCCTGTCAACACAGCTAATCCCCATGGATGTTGGCTGAATAAGTCCTTGATGACCAAAGAACTGCACTGTGGAAACCGTGTCAGTCTTCAGCAGGCCAATTTGTCCTCATATTACACAGTTTGCTGGCTCTGTTGCTAGACCCCCAGATCGAGGATCTGTGTCAAGCATCCCCCCACTCGATGATGGCTGAAGCAGCACAGTTAATAAGGCTACAGAATGCTGAAGCCACAACCGGATTAAGAAGGCTGTTTTATTTTGGTGCCCTGGACTTCAAGCAGATTAAATAATCAAAAAGGCCAAGCCATCGGGGTCATGTTTGAATGCTACAGCTGTTCGTCGAGGTCTGACAAATGTTCTTTCTGTGGCTCGCTGTCTGAATGGAAGAGGCAGGGATGATCTCGGAGAGGCCAACACTTTAAGAAAGAAGAGGGGCTACAATCAAAAGATCCTCTTATGAAAACCAAGCCCAGCCAGATGGAGACAAGGGGACAGGCTGCCTAATAAGTGGTCTACTGAAAGCAATAACTGTTTTCTGAATTGGAGAAAAGCACAAGCAGGATTCACAAAAAGTAAATGAAAAACCAGGCTCCGAGGCTGCCATGCCCTCAGTTTGTTGATCTGTGAATTAATAAGGGCGAGCTACGTGTTCAGCAAGGACGCTGGCCTGTGGAGACTCAGCCATGAAAGGTGAGCCTGGATGAATTCCGTTGCCCCTTACAGAACTCACCCACTGAGAGAGGGAGGGGAGCTCCTCAGAAGGGAATCTGTGGGAAATCTATTTTCAAGTCATCTTTCCTAAAAGATTGGACAGATGTAAAAAATACTTTTGAATGGGAAGATTTATGTTTTCACCACAGTAGGTGCAGAGGAAGGGCCTGGAGACAAATGTACACAGCCATGATGTGGACAAGCAGTTGGCACGTCATGGGCCATTTCATAGAAAATGCAGTGCTTGGAGTTGGAGTCCATATATTATTTCCTTTGGGGCAAGGATAGAACCAAAGAAAGAATGAACTAACTGCTCCAATCTCAGCAAGATAACGCTTTCATTAATAGATTAGCGAGTCTATGGAAAACATACTCTCTGTATTAAGAATTGACTTCCTGCAATTGATTAATGCTTGAGTACCACAGCAAAAGTGAGGGATGTCAGTTCATTTCTAATGGGAAGACGTTTTGGCTTTGAAAGGAGTCACTTAGACTTGTGTGAATTTATTGAAAGGAAAACAGGGATTATATTGTTATATTTTGGAGATGGGGAAGGGTCAGTGATTTTTTGTATCTCTTAAAATACATTAAATTGAGGAGTATCTCCTTCGGAAGGCTGCCTACCTCTGCCCTGCGGACCTATAGCACTGTCAGTCTGCAGGAGAGATTTCGAGAACAAAGGGAACAGAATCCAGTACATTTGACAGCCATACTGCATTTTTCCCTATTTAAGGCCAAAACCAAACAGACTAACAAATAACCTCCTGCAAGAGCTTTCATTGTGAGTAGATAGCTATTTTGAGTTTTGAATATCATTTTGTGGCTTTGTGAATTCCTCCACCAATTTAACAAAGCACCCTTGACAGGTGTTTGCCATATTTTGAAATTTAAGTCACAAGAAAAAAGAAGGAAGTGATACAGCAGCTTTGTAGAATGATGTAGCAGTATCTAAGAAAATATAAATTCTCTGAGCCCTATTAAGAGACTCCTCTTGATTCCAGGACCCTCTCCACATTCCCATACAGCCAGGGAGCTCTGGGCATTGATGGTCTTTGCAACATCATTTGCAACGAAGGGGGAAATAAAACAAAACCTAACAATAAAACTGCAGCAACTCAAATGCCCCTCAGCAAGGGGGCTAATAAATATTTAATCTGACACAGTTACTTCATAGATTATAGCAGGTAAAACAAATCAATTAATTTTCTACATACCCATGTGGAATTTTTTTTTTCTTTTTTCTTTTTTTTTTTTTTTGGAGACAGAGTCTCACTATATATTTCAGGCTGGACTTGAACTCACATCCTCTTGCCTCAGTCTCCTGAGTACTGGGATTACAGGAGTATGCTGCCATTCTCAGTGACAGATCCATTTTATTTTTATTTATTCACTCATTTATTTATTAATTTTCATTTTTTGTGCTATTGGAGGGCTGAACCCAGGGCCTTGCACATACTATGCAAGCACTGTATCACTGAGCTGTACTCTCAATCCCTTTCTCATTTTTTATCTTGAGACAGGGTCTCATTAAGTTACACATGCTGCCTTGGACCTTGAATTTGCAACCCTCCTGCCTTTGCCTCTCAAGTTGCTGGAATTACAGGCATGTACCACCACCCTCAACTGATAAGTCAGTTTTAAATTAGTAGAACAGATTGCAGAATGAGATATGTAGATGATTACATTTATGTGATTTTTTTTAGAAACCACAACACAAATAAAGTGTGTGGGGAGGGGAGGGAGAAAAGCATGTGATAGGCACTGGAGCAGAACAGATAAGAACCCTCAAAGACTCTGGAGGCAGACTAGGTTCAAATCATGGCTCAACTACTTACTATGTGCGTGAGCTTGGGCAAGTGATTAAGCTTCTCTGTGCCTCTGTTTCCTCATCTTTAAAATGATAAAGATAATACAACCACATTTACAATGTTATGAGAATTAACACACAAAGCAATTAGAATGGTGTCTGTCTCAAAATGCATCCTATGTGGTTGCTATTGTTGTCCTTATTAATTATTGTTTTTAACATGTCTGGAGAGATGCATAAGTAATAGTGGGGGAAGAAGTCTGATGCTAGAAAACACATGACTTGGCACTAATCAGAGAGTTTAACTTCATCACTAATGCATTGCATTTTTTAGCAAAAAAAAAGTTGAAAGAAATATATAACGTGTAAATAACTTACATAACTGTTTTAGGAACTTTGATGGTTATTATATCATTTGTAATGCTTTTGTGTATTTTGAAAACCTCCTAAATAAAAAAAGAACAATCATCATTCATGCGATTTTACCAACGAAGTTGAAAATCAATTTATAGGACTTGCCCTGGGAGAAGGATGTGGCAATCCACTCCCAAGGTAATCCCGAAATAATCAGCCATTGAAAACCCTATGAGGGTTGCTATGAGTCATACACGACTCAACAGCACCTAACGAACACAGGACTTGCCCTAACCAATACAGTAACCATTAGCCACCTGTGGCAACTGAAATTTAAATTAGTTAGAATGAAGTACAAATAAAAATTCATTTCCTTGGTTGCAGTAGTCACATTTCCAGGGCTCAGTAACCACAAGTGGCTAGCAACTCCCATACCAGATAGCAAACACAGAACATTCCTACCACCACAAAAAGTCCTATTGGACTTCTCAGAAATGTGAACATTTACAATCATCTGTCACTCTTCTATGTCTGGCCTCACATCATTCAGCTATACCCTACAAAGGGCATGCATTCCCAAAAGATCTTTGTTATACTTTTCTATGTGATATCACTAAGTCTTCCACTGTCTGGTTATTGCCGCCCTGAGAGAGTCTCTTTTCCAAGGCTGCTGCTGATAGCTAGCTCAGAGTTTGCAGTAGTTATTGACACAGATATGCCAATACAACCTCTCTTCCAGGTAGTACAAGTTGTTACCAGGCTCAGAATCACACTGCCTATGAATCCATCCACGGGGTGGGGAAATGCTGACCCCTTGCTTGCACACCAGTCTCTATCCCACTTTCTTCTGTTTGTCTTAGGTGTGCTGCTGCTGCTTTCCAGCACAACTTTCCTGCTCCAGGGGGTATACGGCTGCCCAGAGAAGTGCATCTGTCACCCACCTTCAAACTCTGTAGACTGCAGCCGCCAGGGGCTGGCTGAAATCCCTCTTGGTCTGCCGCCTCAGACTCTAACACTGCTCTTACAAGATAACCAGATCTGCCAGCTTCCTGCTCTTGCATTTAGGTCAGTGCCACGGCTCACCACCTTAAATCTGTCTAACAATTCCCTTTCAAATCTGGCCCCTGAAGCTTTCTATGGACTTGAGCACTTGCAGGTTTTAAACCTAACCCAGAACTCCCTGCTTTCCCTGGAAGGCAGACTTGTCCATGTCCTCCCCCAGCTGAGGGAGCTTCACTTGTCATTCAACAATATAAGCCACCTTCCCACATCCCTGAGTGAGCCTTGGGAGAACCTCACCACGTTTGCAGTACAGCAAAACCAGCTTCAGCATCTCAGCCGCACGCTCCTGGAATCCATGCCTAGGGTGAGGCTATTATTTCTCAAGGATAACCTCTGGAAGTGCAATTGCCACTTGCTCGGGCTAAAACTCTGGCTGGAGAAATTTATCTATGAAGGTCAGTAATGTCGCTTTGGAAATGCCCATCTGTGAGTCACTAGCCTACAATGAACCTCTTCTATTCTATCAGTAAGAATGTTCAGGACGATCCAAGGGGTAGCTTCAAGCTTTTTCATAGCCATGTCATTTCAGGGTATAGCAAAAGAAGCAAGTAACCAATAGAGGGTGCTTCAACTCAGTAATTTATTGTTCATCTACAAATATGCATGTCTGCAGCCATAGCACCCTGGTATCCAATCCCATCTGATCCTGGAAGCTAAGCAGGGTGAGGGGCAGCCTGGTTAGTCCTTGGATGGGAGACCGCCTGGGAATACCAGGTGCTGCAGGCTAGGGAGAAGGTCCTGGCAATCCACTCCCCCAAACAACTTGCCAATGAAAATCCTATGAATAGCAGAGAAGCACTGACAATAGTCAGTGGCAAAGTGGGCATGGCAAAGTGTTGGGAAGTGTTTCATTCTGCTGTACATAGGGTTGCTATGAGTCAGACCTGACTTGATGACATCTACAAATATGCATGGGAATAGCTTTATATTTGTCAGATAAGTATAACATGAAGTCATTTATCTGGGGAATATGTCCTCTGTGTAACTGTTCAACCCCAACATGGCAAGAAGCTATAATTTTCAAAGTGTGATCCAGTTGAGGACATGGCTATCACTCCTTTGGATATTTTTTTCCTCATTGCTTTTACCCATTTCATAGCTACAAATTGTCTCCAAAATAATCTATTCTGCTTATCAAATGCTACTGTTATTGAAATTAGGTACAACAGGTCTTCTCACTAAAGTTATAATTTCTTTACTAGATGTCAAAAGCAAAGCAAGAGAGCCCAAAATATTAAAGATGAGGGGCTCTGGAAATTACCCAGGAGTTTAGCAAACTGCAGTCCAAGGGCCAAGTTCAGCCTCTGCTTTTTACTTTCTCTTTTTAATTTTTTTTTATAAATAAAGCTTTATTAGAGCACGGCCACACATGCCTATTCAGTACACACTAAGTGACTCGTTTGTACTGTAAGGGAAAGGTTGAGAAGTTATGACAGAGACTGTCTGCTACAGCTGATAGTATTTACTATCTGGTCCTTAAGAGAAAAGTTTAGGAACCTCTGTTATCAATAGCAAACAGAGGCCAAGAGTTTCAGTGACTTGCCCAAGATCACAGAGTAGAAGCACTGAGTAAAGGGAAATGCCCAAGAACATCTTTACCATCATGAACGCTACATTGAAGTAGTAGAAATGATGTTAAATTAGATAATAAATAAAGATCTGTATTCAGACAATAGTACTAAAAGGAAAATGAGGCAGGGGATGTGTAGCAAGAATGATGTGACTGGGGCCCCAGTTTTTGATGAGATGGGCAGGAAGGGTCTCTCCAAGGATGTGACCTGGGTGAGCAGAATCAGGAGGAGGAGGAAGAGGAGGAAGAATGAGCCAGGAGACAAATGGGGGAAAGGGCAGCAAAGGCGAAGGGCCTGATGAAGGAGGTAGCCTGGCTTGGGGAGGGACAGAAAGAGGGACAAGAGACAGCTAGAACACAGGGAGGCAATGAGAGTGGGCAGAGATAAGGCAACCCAAACATTCAGAGGCCAGGCCAAGTGGCATATGCAGAGCAGGATAAAATATCTGGATTTTATTCTAAGTGAGATGGGAAGCTCTGGAGGAGTTCTTGTCTAGGGAATAATATGATCTAATTAAAATGGGAAAGGTCACTCTGGTGACTCTTAGAGAGCACACCAATGGCTGCAAGAAGAGGTGCCGGAGAGATGAAGCAGGTGATTTCAGTTAGTCAGGGAAGAGATGATGTTGGCCTAAACCAGAGTGGTGAGAAGTGACTGACTTTGGAAGATATCTGGAATGTTGAACCTAAAGAGATTGCTAATGTGTTCAAGTAGGAGATGAAGGAAATAGTGTAATTATGAGAACTTTTGTTTTGTTCTGCAAAGGTAACCAGATAAATTGTGAGGCATTTAGTATATAGAGAGTGGGAAAAGTAAGGGAGTGTGGGGAGAGGCCTGTAGGCAAGAGTTCAGTTTGGAGCACGTTTGAGGTGCCCATTACATAGCCCAGGGCAGCAGCGATGGTTGCTGTATATTTGGGCCCATTGCTCAGAGAAACATGAGAGCTGTAGGCATGAGTTAGATGGCTGCAGCAGGCTGCACAGGGAAGCAGGTTAATGAGCAGCCCGCACTCAAATATACAATATTCAATTAAGCAGCTTCTCAATAATATAGCAGGAGATAAAATGTCAGCAACCAGCCAAGGTTCAGGTAAATTGCCAATGTTGTTGTTGTCAGGTGCTGTCGAGTAGGTATCCGACTCATAGCGACCCTCTGTACAACAGGGGAAACACTATTGTCAGTGCTTCTCTGCTGTTCATAGGGTTTTCAATGGCAGATTGATTTTTGGGAGGGGGTTGCCAGGTCCTTCTCCAAAGCCTACAGCTTCTGGTTTTCCCAGGCGGTCTCCCATCCAGGTACTAACCAGGCCCGACCCTGCTTAGCTTCTGAAATCTGACCAGATCGGCTGCCACAGGGCTATGGCTGCAGGCCAAAATTGCCAATAGCAGCCATATAATGTGGCTGATGTCCTCTGGATAGGAGGCTGCAAATAAAACCAAGGTGAAACAGCTTAAGCTATTGTGTTCTGGATTAAATTGTAGGCATAAGCCAGACTATCACAGAGAATTTTCATCAAAGAAGAACATTTCTTGATGTTAAAAAAAAAAAAAAATTGTTCCCAGGCCCTGAACATTAGAAACAATGTGGGATGGGAAGAAGTTCCCTACTCAGCCACAAACTTGCTGGTGTCCTGTGGATAAATTAATACCTTTCACTAGTACTCAGTGTTACCAGATGGAAACTGATGGTATTAAGGCCCACTGAGGTGCTCAGATTCCATGATGAAGTTCAGCCTCATGGTTGAGCTGTTAGAGTACAGATAACACCCTTTTTTAGAGAAGGCAAAATCAACTTGGAGTGACAAGATTTGGACTTCCCAAAATAACTAGAAAAGTAACTCCAAATACATGGGAGATAGCCTGATCATAGATGTATCACATAAAAGTAAAATGAGGGAACACATCTTAATAATTTCATACACAGATGCAAACATTAAAGGTAATGGATCAGACAGTGAAAGTCTATTGCTCACTCCTGTCAGAGTCCTAGGGAAAAGGGGCAGAGTGTGCACTCCATGCAGTCATTCAGGGACATAAGCCCCTTCCTGCTTGTGATGCCTCCCACTTCACCATGTGGCCCCAAAGGTTACCACAAAAGGGCAACAAATCATATGGAAGACCATGCTGGAGATTTTGTGTCCTAGAAGTGGCATTCTTGGTTCCATTAACCAAAATTCAGTCATGTGGCCCCAAACTGACCACAAAGAGTGGGAAAAGTTAGTCTTCTTGTGCCTAAGGCAAAAAGATGTGCTTTGGTGACTAGTAAGTATCTCCTCTACAAAACACTCCATAGACTCTGTAATGACTATGCCCCTCCAAAAACATCACCTTCATGCTCATGGCTAACCACTACACACCCACTCTGGACCAGGTATTGTACCAAATACTTGACAAACTTTGTTTACCTTAGTCCTCTGAGCAGTCTTGGGAAGTGATTTTGACTATTATTCTTTCTGCCACTTTCCAGAAGTGCAGGTAGGGCTCCGGTGTGGTTAAGGAACTTTTTCAGGGTTGCACAGCCAAGTTTTGTGCAGACTCACAATTTGAAACCAGTTTCTTCCACAAAGAGGTTAAAAGCTATTAATGCTTAGGTGGGGGACAGCAAGTGTCTGGGAAATTGGAGTGTCTTCCCTTGTCATCTTACACAAATCAACCAGGGAGTGAGATCCCCATGCTGTAATCAGCAGATTTAACTTTGGGGTCATGGTACCTGAGATGGTGTTAGAAGGGTGGGAGGTGGATCCTGGCTGAGGACATAGCTGCACAGGAGGCCAGAGATCTCTTGGTAGCTATCCCTCCTGCCTTCCTGCCATGTGCCACCATCTGATCTGTGCATTTCCTGTGCTGTGGGTCCCAAGCCTGTGGATCTCAGCCTAATACTGAAAGTAGGAAATGTGGGACTAGAGAAAGATGTTCTTAAAGCCTGGAGGGATCAGGTAAACCCCCTAGTCTGGGTAGAAGTCAGCTGATGGAACCCCCTGTGGCAAGCAACCTTCTTCCCCTGGTGGAAGTCTCAGCGCTCTATGGCCAGATAAAATTTCCTTCTTACTCTTCAAAGCTTCATTTCTGGCTGAGCACCGTGGCATATTCTTGTAATCCAAGCAACTCAGGAGGCTGAGACAGGAAGATCACAAGTTTGAGGTCAGAGGCAGCCAATATAACTTAATGAGACCTTGTCTCAAAATAAAAAATAAAAAAATGGTGGGGTTACAGTTCTGTGGTAGGGAGCTTGCCTAGCAGGCACAAGGGCCCGAGTTCAACCCCCCAGTACTGGTGGTGGGGTGGGGCAGGGAGAAGCTTCATTTCTGTCTCTCTGGCCTTATATCTTGCAACAAGCTCCCAAGACAAGCTCCAATGACCAGGTGCCAAGGAATACAAGGGTCCATGAGGCAAGCATCCTCAGTCTCAACACAGTTGGATGGCACCCTGGTTTCCCCTAGAAAGCCACCTTCTACCTCTTACTTCATGAAAATCAGTGGTTTAGGAGAGTTCTCTTTGAGCTTTTTGCTGTAGAGTTGGGACTCTAGCTTCAAAGGTGGGCTGAAGAAGCCAGGAGAGGTTCGAGAGGCTCAGGGGGTGGGTGATTCTGTTTTAAGCAGTGGGAGCATAAACGGCATGGGTGCCTCTGCCACCAGCTTTGGTGTGTCTGGGCCGGGTGACAGCCCTTGAACTCTGGAGCAGCTCTACTTGACCACTTCGAACTTGTCTCAAGGGGCTCAGATAGAATGGCTGTCAAAGCACCCTCCAAATTCTGGGGGCTATGTAACAGCAGATGCTGACACTGAAGTGATGGCCTCTGCATGGGTCTTTCTGGCATAATTCACAATTCTTCCCAACTGAACTTTGCTAAGGGGGTGCCAGGCTTCCTGGCTATCCTGGCAGTGGTGTTTATGGCAGCCTGGGAGAACCCAGTCACAGGTCATGGGAGCTTGATGACGACTTTCCTGCCACTCTCCTGGCTTCAGGACCATTGGGAGAGAAGGAAATAGAGAGAGGCAGCAAGTGAGATGGGGAAAAAGTGGGGTAGGTTAGGCTAGGGTGTTGGCTTCAGGTGTTGATTGGTACACTTATCAACGGGGTGAGTCTGCAAAGGAACTGCCGTCACAGTGGGGAGTGAGGACTTACCTAGCAGTACTTTGTAAACTGTCAAGTCATACAAATAGGTCTTGTCTTAAGAGGTTTAGATAGAAATTGCTTGGCAGCCAATTTAGCCAGAGAAGTTCATTTTGCTGACATCAAATGGTAAGTTACTGGTCTAAAGAGACCATGATGAAGGGGGTGAGTCCCAGGGCTCTTTCTGGAAAGGATTACTGAGTACACAAGTCCCCCAGAACAACAGAGGTCTACATGGCTGAGGACATCAGTCACCTTATGGGGAATGGGCACTACACCTCATAACCTGGAGGAAAGTTTAGTACTCAAATTAGTAAATATTTTGAGGCCTGAGAAGAAACGTTAACTATACTTAATCCCATGAGCTAAACTAGGAGCACTGTCAAATGCCCAGATACACAAACCATTCAAAGACCATTCCACCTCTCCATTCGGCATCACTGAGAAGTGTTGGTAGGCACATAAGGTCTTTGTAATGGACACATAACATTGTAACAGTGGACATTTGTTTTATGTTTTCTTAGATTTCCAATGGGAATCTGGCACAAAAGATTTCTTGTCTGGCAGGGCTCATTAGGGGAGTGGGTGGCAGGAAGCCGGGGGCTACAGGACCCTCGGTGTTGGCCCCCAATGCTCCTTGTCAGCTTTTGCATTGTTTTTCACTCAGCATTTATAAAATGTAGAGGTAACTTGACTTCTAATGAATTCTTGGTCATAACTTAAGTAATTGCCAATTTAGTGTGTGGCATTTTTAGCATTTAGCCAATTTAGAAATCCTAGAATCATAAAATATGGTTGTTAAATTCCTTGACTCCAGGAAAAAAAAAAAGGTATTTTATAAATTCCATCTGCCTAACTTTTTGCCAGCTGAGGATTTAGGAACTCAGCTGTAGCAAACCTCTGTTATCCTTTGCTTTTGTGTTTTGAAGGGGGAATAACAGATGGCATCACTTGTGGGTCACCTGACACCTGGAAGGGAAGGGAGCTCCTTACAATCCCTCATGAGCTGTACCAGCCCTGCCCTCTTCCACCTCTGGATCCAGTGTCCTTGCAGGATCAACAGTCCAGTTCTGCCCATGGGGAGGTCCCAAAGCCTCCTGAGCACCACAGCTCAGGGCAGCGAGACTCCTTGGAGTGTGACGCCAAACCCAAGCCACGTCCAGTCAACCTTCGTCATGCTGTGGCTACTGTTGTCATCACGGGTGTTGTGTGTGGGATTGTGTGCCTCATGATGTTGGCAGCCGCCATCTATGGCTGCACCTATGCAGCTATTACAGCCCAACACCATGGGGGATCCTTGGCTCAAACCCAAGAGTCTGGGAAAATGGGAGGAAAAGAGCTACTTGACAGCACACCAGCCTGAGAGCTTCATGTCATGGAGGCCTGATCCCTGTAGGCCAGAGGAAATCTGAGTGGGAATGATGTGTTCACTGTTACTGTCTCTTCTTATTTCTTCCAAAAGAATAAAGAAAAAAAGATGTGTCTGTAAAAAATATACCTGGGAAGAAATTTATGTTGAGATGCTAAAAACACCATAGATGAAATAGAAATTATATTTGTACCCTATGCCTGAGAAGTTATGACCATAATTCTTGGGATAGGGGGTAAACACAGAGAGAGGAAAAACACCATCTCTTTCACGGACTCTTTTCTGGACTAAAGCGCTTTTGCAGTGCAACAAGAATCCCAACACGTGTGCCAACTGGCATTCCTAGGAGCTTTGGGGTCCACTGGAAAATTGCCCAACTTTGAGTGCCTGGGAAGAGGCTGGTGATCCTACCCGAGGGGCATTGAATGTCTCTATAATTTAAGTTCATGCTAGATTGGTGGTACTTTTAGATGTTGTGTATGTTATATATTTAATGGGGGCATCTAATGGTTGGGAATTTCATAGCTTGCCACAAGAGTCAGATTATATTTAATTTTTTAAATCAGAAAACCATTGGGGGATTTCTAGGCTACAGAGAGAGAGAAGGGTTCCATGTCTGGATAATGGGACTCAGGCATGGAGTCTGGGGAAGTTTTTTGATGCAAAGGTAAAGAACATATAAGCAAACACAAAGAGGATGCGGAACTGGAATTTAGGGGACTATGTTACCAAAAGGCCATATCCACCAAGTGATTGGAACCTTCCATTTATGATTCTTACAGCAGGAATGAGTTTAGAGTAAGCTGAAAGTGAGGTAATGGCTTTTGTGAATCTGCATGTACATACATATCACACAGAGTGCATGGACTTGTACAACCACACCCACGTATAAACACACTGGGAGCAATCAGTTTACCCACTAATGAATCACAGCCCTGTCAGAGTGGGAGCCAGCAGCTGTTGATCACCACCCAGATTGTCTATTCAACACTCTGGGATAGGAAGTAAGAAGGAAGTCTGAAGAGAATGGGAGAGACTCGAGGTACGCAGTGGCAGCCATCCTGATCATTACTGAAGCGTGGCTTTCAAAAATCAGGTGTGGCCTGCTTAGTATACAGACATGGTCCTGAAGAGTTGCATGCAAAGTGAATTTTTCTAAATTGAATCATCATTTTAATGCAGTAGGGGAGCTTGCTATTTAAAGGAAACTTTCATGGAATCTTTCTGTAATGGAAATAATTGGCTCCAGATTTATACGTTTTGCAAATTTGCATTTTCTCATGCTAGGCTTTCTTAAAGTGAAATATACCTGTTCTCTCTCAGCTTATACTTAGAGTCACTTTCTAGGATTAAAATTAGTTTACACAGAAGACAGCACAGAAGAGTTAAGGACATGTTAAAAGCAGAAAATGGCAAATATAGGGCAAACTGTCCCTCCAGAGGCCATGACAGACATTGCTAATCAATCCCAGCACTCCTCCCAGCTGAGCCCCAATGCATCACAGATGGTTTCTTAAGACAGCACTGTAGGCAACCAGAACTAATCAATTGGAGTTGGTTCAAAGGATAAAGTACATTTACTATTCAGGGTACTGGCTCTGTATTCACCCCTTAAGGCCATGTAAAAATTGGTTTGGATCCTAAGTCAGTAGTACAGTCCCTAACTAGAATGTGAATGTAAGGTCTGCACGGGTAAAGCATGGGCAGATTTATAAGTAGTTATAACTAGTGTGTTTAGCTCAGTTGGTAGAGTGTTGCTCTGCACTGAGGCCCTGGGTTTGATTCATCAGTACCACAAAAACAGGAGAAAGATGTGGCAATCCACGTCATTGAAAACCCTGTGTTGTACACAGGGTCACTAGGAGTCATACCCAACTCAACGGCACCTAACAACAACAACAACAACAACACAACAACAACAACATAATGAGTGTGAACCCTGTAAAGACACCAGCTAAAGACAGGCCTTTTTTTTTTTTTTTTTTTTTTTTTTTGAGCAACAATTTTGCTACATAACTTTTCTGGGGGAAAAAATTTAGACATGGATGTTAAGTTTTTTTCTGCATATTAAAATAAACCTAGAAACATTACAGAGTAGATGAAAACCCACAATATAGTCATGTACAGAAATATCACACTGAAACCCATTAATATGTATAATTAATGTACATTAATAATTATAAATTTAAAAGAGTAGATAACAACAAGACCCCAGGGAAGGCTTGTTGATGCATGTGCTCTGTCCTAGGCCCTGACACCTCCTCTCACTCAGCCACAAGGACCACTTCAAGGGGCACAACTGAGCTCCTACTTTAAGGATGTAGCGATTACTTTCCAGGTATAAAACACTTTTCATCCCATTGTCCTCAACTGAGACTTCTTGCCAAGAACACAATATGAGAAAGGACATTTATTTACTTATTATTACTTTTTTTTTTCTTTTAGGACAGTCTGACTCTGTAGTTCAGGCTGTCCTGGAGCTCACTCTATAGCCTGGCCTGGACCTCCCAGCAATCCTCATGCCCCAGCCTCCTGAGTGCTGGGATCACAGGCGTGTACCACCACACCCAGCTTGAGAAAAGAAATTTAGAACATTTTTTTATTCTTCATCTCAATCTCACCAAATGTCAGCGCTCACACCGCAAACCAGGCATGGCGCAATGTGTTACTGCAAGCATTCCACATGTAATCCTGACACCCACATAGAAGATACTTAAACTACTATCACACAAGCTGGGAACTACTAAAGCCAACAACACATGCTTCCTCTAACTGTGGTGATTTAAGACTGCAAGTGTGCTGTGCATTGCCAAAGGTTTGGTGACACTGCAGATCAACCTTGTCCCCTCCCCACAGAGATAACAGAGAGAGAACTTCCAGTGCACTGCAGAAAACCCTAAATGTGCCTAAAATTTTTGCTTGTCAACACCCATATCCTATTACATTTCTAAGTACAGATAACTCAGGCAAACATACTTCTAGCTTTTTGAATAATCTTTAAGGAAAATGATTAAAATGATGCATTAAAATGATGCAATCAGATTTCTGTCTTTTACCTACAGTCCCCACAAACAGCAGTTGACAATGAAAATAAATACTTGTCCTGAAATACCAACAGCCTCTCAGGAAGGAAAAATATAAATCAAATTACTTAGATTAACAGAGTTATCATTTGTTAATATGAGAAATGAAATGTTTTAACTGTAAAAAACACTGGCAGATGAAAGACTCAATTTGCAGAGTATTTTATGACAGCCACAAATTATCTACCACAACCACTGTAGCTCATGAGAACTTATTTGCAAATGCCTTATAGATTATTTTCAGCTGTTTATTGCTGCTATTGTATTTACAGATTCCCCTGTAAATATGTCCTTCCATCATAGATCCACATTGAGGACACAGCGAGGACAAAAATCTTGTTTAGTGAGGTTAATTTCTGAGAAAATCATCTAAAATATCATTTTCTCATCAAATTAGTAGAACAGTATGACTACAGACAGGTGACTTTTGCTTTGTCAGCCCTCACAAATTCAGACACGGTGGCTATCTGCCGGAAGGCATCCAAGGAAGGGGCAGTAAGAATGTACACTGCCATAGAGATTTTGGCAGAAAAAGATCTAGCACTAAATCTATATCTGAAAAGCTTTTACAATGAAGGCAAATACCCCTGATCTTGCAGGAAGAATCTTGTGCGTAAGATTATAAAATGCTGGTGAATAACTAAAGTTATCTTATTTTTTTCTCATAAAAATGGAAGACTGAAAAATGATTCACACATGGCTTCTGAAGATTCATAGAAATCCAATTTCATTGCTCAAGTGACCCAAGTACTGCTGAGAAAAAGAGACACATTTGTCTCAGACTCTAAATATCAAAAGAAGTGGCTAAATCAACTTCCAAAATAATCTGCAGTACATATTCATACACTTATATCACAGCTGTTGGAATCCTGTAACTTTCTGTGCAGGTCAGAAAATTAGTTTCCAACTGGTAAAACTCATTTGGGGTATCCATTGCTAAATGCTATTGACAGAAACCTAACAGAAAGTGATATTCTAACCCCATGTGGTATCATTGGGCTGTGGTTTATAGGCAAAACTTCAGGGAACCATCCTGTTCTGCCTCTTGATGAAATGCTTTATTTTTTAATGCTCAAATTGCAACAAGCCCTCAAAGAAACCTTTGTCCCATTCAGAGAAGCAGCTTCATAATCCACTACACCCTTTCTAGATTCTTGACTGGACTATCTATCCCTACTTCTACTCCAATGACACTGCATATTCATTTGGATGGATAGGATATCACCCAGCCACAAAGGTCCATCAAGAAGACCTAGAAAAAGAATGAAAGGACTGGGGAACCAGAAGAGGCCTCGAAGAACTCAGTCTTGGCCTGGAAAGTTTCAGAACATCTGCCATCAGCCACCCTAGCTATTGCAGACATTGCTAACAGATCATGGCAAACTTATCTCCTGAGCTTAGACTAGGGCTCAGAATCCTTTTAAATCTGTTTTCCATGTACCCACAGCTGATCAACCAGAGCTGACATAAGAGATTAAACCTATTTGCTACCCTGATATAGTTTAGTGCCCTTATTTAATGGATAGGAAACAGAAGCATGGAAAGGGAAACAAACTTTCCAAAAGTCACACACATAATTAATTGCATACCTGATAAATACAGTTGCACAAGCACAGGGATAGCATGACCAGTACAAGGTGAACCCCTATTCCTTGTTCATTCTGTGGTGAGCCACAATATCTAGACTATGCCATTATTATACTAATTACTTAGATAAAGACAATTATAGCACTATCATCAATAGTTACTGAGCACCCAACTTTGTGCTACATGTTTTCTAAGTGCCACGGCTTCTAGTAACCAAACTGTGTATATTTTACTGCCATGTTAGAGGGAAAGAGACAGGATCAGAAAGAAAATATCCAGAAATGGCAGAGTAGGAATTTGGATGTAAGTCTTCCCATGCACAAAACTGAAACACTTTTCAGGATATGACAGGTTTGAAGGAGTTGGCACCATCATGTACCTTAAAACATGACAGAGAAAACAAATCTAACTAACAATTATATGTCACTACCATAGCTCTGGTCCTACTAAGAACAGGAGGACAGAGGAAGAAGCTAAGGAAAAATGGAGAGATCAGGGGTCCTTTCATCACCTGAGATTCTGATGAGCTAGGACATACATTCTTAGGATAGAAGGGGAAGAAACTCAGTAAAATTTTCTTTCATATGTGAGAAAATGATTAAATGAAGACTCCATTGAAATGTTCATTAATATACAGAAAAGTAAAAACATGAGTGTCTTAGAAATCAGGGATACTCCAAGATGATGTCCAAGTCTCCAGGACAAATACCCACCATCAACAGAGAGATAAGACCTTGAGACAGGTGAGGAGGGTATAAAGAAAAAAAGTAATAGTCTACAGTACCCTCCCTCATGTGGTTATTCCTTCTTCTGAGACACTAGGTTTGAAAATGCAGAAACAACATGAAGGATGAATTTTACAACATACCCTAATATAATTTTTAAAGTTCCATGGGGGATTTGGTATATACTGTTTGTATACTAGCATACTATGGTTATACTATTTAATGCACATTCTATTGGCAAAATCATGTCTATAGCTAAGTTCAGAGTGCATGAGGCAAAGAAGCATATAGCCCTATTGGGAAGGCAAGTGACATGGTAATAGGTTGGGTGTGAAATTCTCTTATAGGCACAGAAGTAGTCAGAAAATAATAATAAATAATAATAGCAAATAATAATCAAATAGGTAATAGATAAATAAGTGATACATGAATAAAAGCTGTAATAATCATCAGAGGTACAAAAGAAATACTGCAACATATTTAACAAATGATATAGAATACATCCTAGAGTGTGCTCACTCCCATAATACAGGAAAAAAAACACAGATTAAAAACAATAGGAGATGACAGAAATGAAAAAGCAATAGTAAAGAACCAATATATGAAGAATTGCTTTTCCTGATATTCAGACTAGAACATGTCAGACAGAAGGAAAATGCTAACAATTTGAGAAGTGATTCTTCTAAAGCTAAAAAACAAAAAACAAAAGCCTAAGTATGTAGGTCAGTAAACGATTGCTACAACACAGATTGATGAGAAGACATCAAAAGCTAGTCTAGATTTGTGCCTGCCACCTATAAAATCTCAATCAGTAGAAGTTAGAGAAAAAAAAAAAGGAAATAAACAGATTCAGATAGAATTTTCAAATTTTAAAAACAAATAAATTCTACAGTCTAGACACCAAATAAAAACAAAATGGAACCTGCAATTCTCAGATATGCAAAGGCTCACAGCATATATGCATTCCTTTTGAATTGAAACAACTCAAGGCATACTTTAATTGATCAAGTAATGACTTTAAAAAAACAAAAGGGAGGCAAAGAAGAAGAAGAGAGTGAAAATGGCCTCAAAGTGCCAATGAGAAGCCATAAAAATCGGTTAAGTAAAATGGCTACAAAACAATGCAAAGTCAATAATGTGGCAAATTTTAAGCACTTGCCATAATTTTCCAAGTATCAAAGATAAAAGAGTGAAAAATAAATATGGAGTACATGCTTCATGAAACATCTAGTAGAGATTAATGTATGTATATGTGTGTGTGTGTGTGTGTATATATATATATATATATATATATATATGTATATATATGTATATACATATTTGTGTGTATATACATATATATGTATATATCAGGTGCCAAAAAAGCAGAAGTGATGGACAGAGAAGGGCAGTGAGGAGGAAGAGTTTCTATTTCACATTTGGGATAGAAAAGCCTTTTCGGAAAAAGTATCTGGAAAAACATCCAAAAGAAATGATGGAGTCAGTGGTGAAGACAACTGGTGAGAAAATTCATAGCTGGTACAAAGGCCCTGAGATAGCAGCAACCTTAGTGTGTTTGAACAACAATCAGGAGGCAGTGTGGCTGTGGTTGAGTAGGCAAAGGATGAAGTCAAAGAAGCTGACATTAGGGAGTATCTAGGGGTCAAATCATCTAGGAATTTATAGAGGAGGCTTTTTTTTTTTTTTTTTTTTGCAGTACTGGGGATTGAACCCAGGGCCTCGCGCCTGCATGCTTTGCAAGTGCTAGACCACTGAGCTGTGCCCCCAGCCCATTTTCATTTTTTACTTTTTGAGACAGGGTCTCCCTAAGTTACACAGACTACCTCTGGTCTCGAACTTGTAATCCTCCCGCCTCTGCCTCCCGAGCCACTGGGATTACAGGCGTGCGCCACTGTGACCGGCTTACAGGAGGCTTTTAGGATGACTCACAATGTTTTCCCACCTCCCATGATGCCCTTTTAAAACTGCCTTTCTTGATGGAGGCTGGATCCAGTGATTTTCTTCTAACAAATTGAATACAGCCAGTGAAATACTATTACTTCCAAGATTGCTGCTGTTAGGTGCCGTGGAGTTGGATAGGACTCATAGTGACCCTGTGTACAAGAGAACAAATCACTCCCTGACACTGTGCCATGCCCAGAGCTATGTCTGTTTCTCTGCTATTTATAGGGTTTTCAATGGCTGACTGCTTTGGGAGTGGGCCTCCAAGTCCTTCTCCCAAGCCTACAGTGCCCAGTATTCCCAGGCTGTCTCCCATCCAAGGACAAACCGGGCCCTATTCTGCTTAGCTTCTGAGATCAGACAAGATTGGATGCCAGAGAGGTATGGTGGTAGACCCAGCTTCCAAGATTAAGTTACCAAAAAGCTCTGGCTTTTCTCTTACTCACTCTGATGGAGTCAACTAGCACACTATGAGCTATCCTGAGGAGAAACTTACACAAGATCCAAAAAGGGGCCTCTGGACTGAGGGATTCTCAGTCCACCCAACAGCAAAGCTCTGAATCCTGCTAGTGATCTCATAGGTGACTGTGGAAGCGTCTCTTCTCTGCTGAGCCTGCAAAGAGTCCTTGGCCTTCAGCAACACTTTAGCTGCAGCCTCCTGGAATATCTTGGCTACACCCGGACTACAGCATTGGCCAGATACCCTGAGCCAGTGCACCCAGCTTAGCTGCCCCTAGATGCTGCACCATAGTAAATGCTTATAGTATTAAGCCCATAGGTTTTGGCATAATTTGTTATCCAGCAGCGGATTACTAAGGCACAATGCATTGTGAGAATTCTGGCTTTTAACCCTGAATAAACTGGCAAGTCAAAGAGAATTCTGAATGAAGGAGTGACATGATATTACTTATCCTTTATCATGATTGCTGTGGCTTCCATGAAGAACAGACTGGAGGGACAAAGGTTGGAAGAAGGCAGAGGAACCAGAGAAAAGGCCACTACAGCTATCCACGGCAGAGGTGGGGGACTGGCTATGGGGTATAGAGAAGTAGTCAGATTCCATACATAATTTGAAGAAAGAACCAAAAGGATTCATAGACTGGTTGTGAGTAGGAACAAAGTGGGGATTCAAGAATGACTTCAAGATCCTGACTCAAAGAAACTGTAAAAAAATTAAAGTGAGTTGGGCACTGTGTTGGGCACTGTGGGCACGCCTGTGTAATCCCACCTGCTCCAGTGGCTCAGGGAGGAGGAGTATGAGTGAGGGGCAGCCTGTACAACTTATCAAGACCCTGCCTTAAAATTTAAAAATACATAAAAAAGTAGCTGGGGATGCAGCCCAGTGGTAGAGCTACTACTGCCTAGCAGGCAGGAGGCCCTGGGTTCAACCTTCTGGTAATGAAAAATACATTAAAATGACATATTTGAAACAACTAGAGATTTAAAAACTGATTAGGTAATTAACAGTTATTATTTTTAGGTGCAGTAAGAGTATTGCTAGATGATAACACAAAAAAGTCTTTACCCTTTAAAGATGCATACTGAAATACTTATAAAAAATGATACAATACCAATATTTGACTTAAAATAATATGCGAGCCAGGCGCAGTGGTGCATGCCTGTAATCTCAGCGACTCAGGAGGCTGAGGCAGAAGGATCCTGAGTTTGAGGTCAGAAGCAGCCCATGTAACTTAATGAGACCCTGTGTCAAAATAAAAAGTAAAAAGTGGACTGGGAGTGCATGCAAGCGGTAAAGCACTTGCAAAATATGTGCAAGGCCTTGGGTTCAGCCCCCAAGGACTGCAAAAACAAGAAAAAAGAAAAACAAAAAAAAGAGAGAGAAAGGGAGGAATGGCAGTGGGTCAGGTAGGTTGAATGAGACTGTCCATGGGTTGATGGCCACTGAGATTTGGTGAAACACATATGCAGTTCTAACATATTTCTCTTATTTTTGTATATTCAATATGATCCATAATGAAATGCTAAGAGGAAAAAAAGGATGACTCCAAAGATTTTAGACTGAATACCTGGATAAGGAGGGCAATTGACTTGCATCTACCAGGTCAGCAAGGAAAGGTGGAGAGGGAATGTGTGAACAGAAATGGGCACTTCAGCCTAGAAACTACTGAATGTGATAGGTTTATGTGAGAAGAGTGGAGATGATAAGCAGTCAAGGGAGAGCCACTTGAGGTAGGTCTGGCTTTGGAGTCATCAGGATATGGATCGTTTTTAAAACTTTGAGAGTAGAGGAGACATGACTGCAAGCCCCTGGGATTTCCTAAAATTTACAAGCTAGAGAGATGAATGAACTATTACTAGCAAAGGATACTCAAGAGACGTACCCATCAATGGAGGCAGGGAACCAAGAACGTAATCAACACGATCAAGTGTTGCTGGTAGGACAAGAAAAATGAACACGTGAAGAAGCTCAATTCTGGATTTAGTAATGTGGATATTATTGGTGACTCTGATGCAAAGGTTTCCCTGTGGATAAAACTTGACTTCAGTGGGTTCCAGAAAAAATGGGAGCGAGGTGGGAAAGAAGTATACAACATAAAGAATTATTAATATATAACGCAAATGTAATAACGTAAGTGAAAAATAATTTTGCCTTAGAAAGACCTGACCAGATCAGCTAAAATATAGAATTTGGTGGAAGAAGGGTAGCGGAGGCAAAGCATAGAAAATATCTATGCACTCTATTTTCATTCCGAGATTTCTTCTTATTTTTAAACATGATTGTATACTCCTTTCTGCCATGAGTCGGGTCATATGTGATTGTATAATTGAAGTGAGGATGACACTGACACACTGATTCTGGTCTCTTTTGGATCTGTTCACCCAGAAGAGACCCCAGGAGCTCTTGGTGGTGTGGACTTTGAAGGCAGTGGGAATAAAAGGACATTGATCAGTATGTCCCTTTCCCACTGTAGACTGGCCAAAGCCTATTCCATAGGCAACAAAATCCACAGACTGAGCGTCTGTGTTTACACTGTCATCACAGACTCACATCTGCTCCTTTCTTCCCAAGAAGGAGAAATTCACTTCAGCTCATTTATTTTCTGTGAGCCCTTCACTTAGCATAAGTCACATATATTCTCATCTTAACTGAGATCAAAATCCCAACAAGGTCACTAGGAGATTTGCTTGGATAAAGGTGGTTAAATAAATCTTCAAATCTCTCATGAGACATGTTGGGGGGGGGGGGGGGAAACACTATCCCATAAACTGTTTTCCACCAAAGCATGTGAGGGATTTCTAATGCTGTACCAAGCATTATGCTGATCACACTGTTCAGAGGTTTATAAACCAGAATGAAGATTAAGTAAATCACTGTCTTGACTGACGATGAGAACATATATTTTTACAAAGCTTAGGATCTTTGATTGGGATTTCTATGTAACCACATATAAAAAAAGTTAGGCACAATTAATGGACAACTTCTCATATGTGAAGCTCTGTTGTCAGCATCCACTTACACAAACTCTGATTTAAATATCCATATCATTTTTATAAGAACATGATGAAATAGGTAAGTGAACAAATCAGCATTTTTTGTTTCTGTTTTAAGTAGACTGGGTGATGCATTTTAATCTAAAGCAGCATTTGGCAAGCTGCTTCTGTAAAGGGCCAGGCAGTAAATATTTTGTGCTGCAGTCCCCACAGTTTCCATCCAACTATTCAGCCCTGTCATTTTAGCAGGAAAGTGTCCATAGGTGATAGGGCATGGCTGGATTCCAGTGCAACTTTATTTACAGAAACAGGCCGCAACAGGTACTTATTTCCAGAATATATAAAGAACTTTTACAACTCAACCAAAAGAGACTAATGTAATTTAAATATGGGCACAGGCTTTGAACAGACATTTCTCCAGAGAAGATATACAAATGGCAAGCAAGCACATGAGAAATGCTCAGTTTCAATCATTAAAAAAAATGCAAATCCCCTTTCACATTCACCAAGGTGGCAAAATAAAAAAGATAGATAATAATAAGTGTTGGTAGGGATGTGGAAAACTTTCATATGCTGCCCATGGGATTGTAAAATGGTACAGCCACACTGAAAAATAGTTTTGCAGTTCTTTAAAATACCAAACATAGAGTTATCATATGAAACAATTCCATTCCTAGGTATCTACCCTAAAGAAATGAAAACGTATGTCCTCACGATAGCTGGTACATGAATGTTCCTATCATTGTTAATAATAGCTAAAAAATAAGAACCCAAATGTCTATCAACTTACAAATGGATAAATAAAATGTATATTCATACAATGGAATATTAGTTGGCAATGGAAAAAAAATGAAGTACTAATTCGTGTTACAACATAAATGATCCTTGAAAACATTACATTAAATGAAAAAAGCCACTTACAAAAGGCCACATATTATATGATTCAATCCATCTCAAAAGTCTAAAAATAGGCAAATTCATTGAGGAAGTACACTAATGGTTGGATGGGGGGATGAGGTACCAAGAATAGGGAAGGGGATGTACAGTCGGTTCTTTGGAGGATGTTGAAGCAGTTCTAAAATTAGATTGTGGTAATAGTGGTACAAGTCTGTCAGTATACGAAGAGCCAATGAGGTGTATACTTTAAATGGATGAATTTTAGATTACACAAAAGATATTTCAATAAAACTATAAAAAATGAACAACAAAAAGCAAAAGCAGGTGGGAAATTAGGTTTGGCTATAGTTTCCTGACCTCTGTTCTAAGGCATTGATTCATGAAACTGTGAATTTCAAAATCTTAATATGAAACATGTCAACATACTACAATTATATTCCCACATCCAAGGTTTCATAGACAACACATATGGGGAAAAACAGTGGCTAGTGAGTGGTGGTGTAGCATCCAGTAATTCTTAACAATGATAGGAACAGCGATGATTTTTTAGCAGCTAAGGATTATTGAGTACTCAACTGAAGCATTTAGCATTTATCATACATTTAGTGCTAAATGGAAATATATGTTTCTCTCAATAGGAACAAAGGGGGTTCTCCAAACAGAGTTAAGTCTGGGTGTAAGAAATACTCTACTATTAATTGATACCATTCCTTTTCTATGGTGGTGAAATAAGTTATCATCTTTAAAAACCTGGGCTATTAGAAATCCAACAGGAAGTATCAAACATCTCAATTTACAAAAGTGAATGTGAAGGCCCAGATGAGAGTACATCCTTATGCTCACTCCTAAATACTTAGTTAATGCTGACCTTACTGTCCAGATCTACTGTGACCTCAAAAAGAGGTGGCCTCAGTTACTAATTCAGAACATGCAAACTGTGAGGTATGAGAACCTGTTAACCTGAAATTCTGCTGCTACATTTTGAGTAGAGGATGTTTTGAGGCTTTAATGAGATTTATAAAGGGACAGTGACTCTTGGGAGTGAGTGCCCAGAGAGTTAGCATAGAGGATCCAGTTTCTCAAGACTCTGGGCTATTTTTATTCCTACAGCAATAATCCTTACTGTGCCCCTGTTGCTGGCTATTGTACCTTGCAGAGCAGCTGTTCTCATGGCCAGTTCTAATTCTGCAATTCTGTTGTAGATAAAATATACAGCATAATCTTTAACTGTAGCACTACCTATTTTCATAAACTTTGCTGATATCGGTTCTATTGACTGAGACTTACTTTTGTCACTGTATTCTAGCATTTATTTATTTTAAAAAGTCACCAATGCCAAGCACAGAACCTCCACCTTATAACTGATAATATAGACCAAAGACTTGGATTCACCACCTCTCCCTGGGCCATCTACCCAACATGCCCACCAGTTCTGCCTTTAGATCTTACTAAATGCCCTCAAACCTCAGAGACTCATTCAGGTCTCCCACTGCCCACCTGGAACATGGACATAAGACTGAGAAATCTTATTCTAGAGCCATTCAACATTCTTAGAGAAGTTAGCTGCCTCTTCCTGAGGTGCTCCTCACATGATCTTTTGCATGATGAATGCATCTCATTATTCATGTTTCTGCTTATATCACTCCATGAGGGAGGCCTTCCCTAACTGCCCCACACCTTAGAGGCACCACCCTGACACATATCCATTCGTACACATGAATGAACACGAGTGTGTCTCTCCCCTTTACTACTGCCAACCGCACTTCATGGCTTTACCTTGTTCTGATTTCTAGAGCATTGACAACTACTGAAATTGAAATTGCTTCCCTCCCTTTCTTCCTTCTTCTTCTCCCCTCCCTTTCATGAAATTCTTATAATTCTCTGTATCTGCAGGACAGACAGAAGCACCTCATTGGCAGTAGCTACACATGCTCAGTGTTCTCAGAGGGGAAGCAGCAGTTAGGTGGAAGGGTTCTTCCTTTGCCAGCTGTCACTCCAAACTTTGGGCATGGGATGCCAACAGGGCCCTCAGCATTGCATCAACCAGCAGTCCTTGACTCACTCCACAGTGCTTGTTGGGATACTTGTTCACAGCTCTACTCTCCATACTAGGTACACAGTAGGTAGAAAATATATATTTATTGAATGATTTAGTTATCATGCAAGATTGTTCAAATTAGCCTAGATGGGAAAACACTGAATTTGAAAACAGCATTTCTCAAGCTCACCACTACTGACATTTTGAACTAGATAGTTCTTTGTTGTGGGGTCTGTCCTATACTTTACAGAATGTTTGGCACCAATCCTGACTTCTATCCACTAACCAGTGGTGACAGTCAAAGATGGTTCTAGATGTTGCCAAATGTTCCCTAGGGAACAAAACTGCCTCTGGTTGGAAACCACTGGTTTAGTCAGGAGGTATTAATTTTTGTGAAGATAAAATACTTCCTTTGCTCAGATTTCACAAACTAGAGGTTTATCTCTGAAGATTTGACATCTGATTCCAGACATGCTAATTAACTCATATGTCCCAAATATGTGCGATCTCACCAAAAGAAAGAGGTCAAGCTGGATGTTTCCCTATAACACTTTGCCAATATTTTTCACTCACCTCTAATGAAGACCTATATTAAACACTATACTTACTTTAAATAGCATATACATGGCAATAGCTAATGGTCAGTTGTATTAATTACTTTCCTAAGTAGCTGGTTAAAATGAAATCTTCTCCTTCATTACATCACCTTGAATTATGCAAATGAGACTACACAACACACATTTTCAAAATTTTCCCCTGAATGGATGTAATGCAATCTGTGTTCCTTGTTAGGGAGAAAGCTAGTGGATCAGGAATCTCCAACCCCCCCATTTTACTAAAAAAACATTGAATCTTAAGACTAAAATCAGTGAATTTTTGGTATGTAAATTCTACCTCAATAAAGGTGTCTTAAAAAGAGCTACTTTTATAAGAAACCAATGCTATGATGTGTATGGTCTTTTTCTTTTTCCTACTGATGATTAGATTAGCTAGTATTCTAAACTCAGATGTTCAACCCTCAGAAAAGACATGCACTAATCCAGAGAAAACTACTGATCTGATACTGGTGCCATTAGCACATTGTTTGGGACACCAAATAATTTTTCTAATCTTTGAAATTCACATTGGTCTGAGTTCCTGAGAATCTTCCTTAGAGTTTTTGTCAAGTACAGTGTATCATGTCTGCAGCTGTACCATTGTGGCATCCGATCCTATCAGATCTCAGAAGCTAAGTAGGATGTAGCCTGGTTAGTACTTGGATGGGAGACCGCCTGGGAACACCAGGTGCTATAGGCTTGACAGAAGGACCCAGTAACCCACTTCAAAAAAACAATCAGCCACTGAAAACCCTATGAAGAACAGAGAAGCACAATAGTATTTCATCTGTTGTACATAGGGTCACTATGAGTCAGACACCAACTTGACGGCACCTAACAACAACAACAAAAACAACAGCATATTATTGCCTGGATAGTGAATTTTTAAGTGTATATACCTACATATAACAAGTGACAATGAAGCTCATCTTCCTTGAATCATTTATTCAGACAATAATTCTCACATGTCTACCATGTGTGAGCCCTTAAACTTGACACTGGGAATAAAAACATAATTGGGAGAGTCCTTGCCCATGGAGAGTTTACAATTATTCAATAAATCAAAATGGAACGTTATTAGGAGCAACTTTAGATTTTGATAAGTGTTACTATCAGAAGTATGGCCTGCAGCCGTAGCCCTGTGGCATCCGATCCCGTCAGATCTCAGAAGTTAAGCAGGGTCGGGCCTGGTTAGTACCTGGATGGGAGACCGCCTGGGAACACCAGAAGCTGTAGGCTTGGGAGAAGGACTTGGCAACCCCCTCCCCCCAAAAATCAATCTGCCATTGAAAACCCTATGCACAGCAGAGAGGCACTGACAATAGTGTTTCCCCTATTGTGCAGAGGGTCACTATGAGTTGGATACCGACTCGAGGGCACCTAACAACAACAACAACAACATATTAAATTGTACATTTTAAAGCAAACTCAAGTACTTCGCAAATTATTATGTATTATTTTTAAAATTCAAAAGTCTGAACTTCCAAAATTGAGACTAGGTGCTTTGTATTTGTTAGAAAGTCTCAACGTTGAGTAGGGAGGCTGGACAAGCAATTTACAGTGGGGAAGAAGTCCCAGCAGGGCCACCTCTCTGCCTTGTCTCAGGTTCCCCCTTGTGCATTTCTTCTCCTTCCCAGCATGGCAGGAAGGAGTGGTGGCTGTGACTGCTGGCCTACAGGTCAGGGTCCCCTGTGAGAGTAGAGGGGAGAATTTTAACCATGATCTAGGAAATTTATGGAACTCAGGTTACCCATAAATAAGCTAAGGCAAAGCAGGTTTCCATGTGTTCCATTCAATTGGTAAAATCTCACTGGGGTTCATCTACTAGGGTCTTTCTGCTCCACTGGGCTAGGCTTGGAGGGCAGAGGATAAAAAGTATAAAGTCCTTGACCTCTAGGACCTTCCAGAGAATCATTTGGCTCTTTAATTCACTAGTCCTTCTAGGGTCATTGCTGTTTTACAGATCTGTTGAGGTGGGGAGAAAGAGGATGTCAGTGACAGAACCTGGTTATCATCCATTGATCGGTACTGTGCCTGGCAAAAGCAGGAGCTTATGGCATATTTACTGAATGAATGAACAAATGAATGGATGACTAGGAGTTGAACATAAAAATGGGTTACCCCTAAATCTTATCATTTTTATATTTCTTTACATCTAAGTATTTCCTTGTTTATTTATCATTTTATCTCCAAATCAGCACAGAGTAGAGCAAGGGAGCTAACACTCTCAAGCCTCTTTCAGAAGGACCTGTAGAGAGCCAAGACCACACACTCAGCAGGTGACAGAGTGAGCAACAAACAAAGCACCTTGAGGTCCAGGTTTTGTATTTCCAATAACAACAGAAAAATGGATTAGAAGATTCCAGGGGTCTAGAGAGACTGGGTAGGACCAAGGGAAAGTCCTGCCACCTCTTCCTCTGCAGTGGGAAAGCTATTAAGAAAATGTGGCACACTGGTGGGAGCTGGCAAGTTGGCAGAGTCCTCAAGAGGAGGATAGTAAGCAATGTCATAGGCCAAGAAGATGGATGGAGTCCGTTTATGCAGCGAGGCTGATGCAGGAATGGAATCCTGCCCAGTTTGACTGGCCTTTCTTCAAAGATGTCATTGACAGATGAGTATCTAAATGTTTTTGTTTAAAAAAGAAAACAAGAGAAAGAAAGGAGGGGGGGACTTTTTTTTTTTTAATCTCTAACAGGCCCACACAGCCAATGAACACGAGAATACCACGTCAGTCCTGTGAGTGGGGCAGGCCTTTCAAAGGAGTCCTTGGAATTATTTGAAAAGATGTACACCTTTTCTTTCAGATAAGTTTCAACAACTGAACACAACAGTTTCATTGAAACCTTCAGTTCCTGCCAGCCAGCTCTATTCCATCTGCCATCGGAGGCCTGCTGATGGGAACGCGCCTGGTCACATATTCATCTTCATCTGCCAAAACAAGGCTTCTTTCTCCATTAAAATGGCCTTCTTAATTTTCAAGTAGTAAACAATGTCTTCTTAATTTGAGGAACATACACAGAGGAATGTCACTGAACCTAATCATACTGTGACATGAGGGTTGAGTTAGAGCCAGTGGAACCTGGGCCATGTGCTAAGGAGGCTGCTCCACTCTGCAAGACAGAAAGGTCTGCCTGAGGTCACTGCCTTCATGGGGCTGCATCCACAGCAGCCTTCAAGATAAAAACCAAGCAGGGATATTTTAGCTCATGTCTAGCAAACACAGTTGGAAAAAGAAGTTTAAAAGTTACCAACTTTAAAAGGTTCCAACTGAACACAGTTCCCCAGATGACCCTGCCTCTTGGCCTCACTTTGTAATTATCCTCTGAACATGGGAACCAGTTGACACACACTCAGAAGTAACAAACAGGAGATGCCTCTCCTACCCACTCAAGGTGAGCCAATCTTGTGTCTTGTGAACTGCCTGTGGTTTCTGGCCAGCTATGTAACTCAATAATACGCTAGCATGCCATTGGGAGAAACGCACATTTTCTGCTAACCTAGATACACGGTGCCCTGGCTGAGCTCATGTTTCACTCATGCCCAGCCAAACAGACATTTATGAAACAGAAAGCATTTGGCAACATTTGAGCACAGTTTGTAAAGTTGAACTGAGGTAGCTGGGTTAGGCGCAGTGACTTTAGGAAATACCCAGAGCGTCCCTCATGATCACTGAATAAGAAACCCACAGAAAGTGCTTTAAAGAGAAATTTTGAATCAGATAGACAGACAGCTTTGGCCTGACCATGGCTTTGACAGCTGTTGCATGTGGCCCCAGCTCCTAGGAGAGAACATGCATCCAGAATCAGCTGGCTGGGACAACCTGGATGTAAGCAAGTCTGACCTCCTTTAAGCAAAAATAAATCTTGCTGAGTTAAATGATCCTGCCTCCTGCTTTCCTCAAGGAACTTGAGACATTAAGTGACAAAATCTAAAGACAGCCGTCGTGAATCCTCAGAGCCCATATCTCCTTCCTGATTAATTATAGGTCTGCATAGTTCAAGATAAGCTACAGGTCAGATACATAAGACTGTCTTCCTTGTCATATCCAATAATACAAGAATAACTAGGGTGACTATCTCCAGATCTTTCAGTCCCTACTAATATAATTATGATGCACAGTTAAGTCAGAAATAAAAGGAAGAAAAAATAGTATTTCCCAGCCAAAGACTAAGCTCTTCAAATAGCTCTGCTCCTCTACATCATCGGCGCTGCTTTCTACAAATTATCACAGTGTGCACAAACCCCGGCGCTGATGTTCAAAGTCACCCTAAAGTACAACTTAATGAGGGAGGCTGCCCAAAAACAAATGACTCCCTTTGGTAAAGCTAGCCTGTATCAGGAAAGTGCTTGGATGGTATCACCCATCCATCAACCAATGGATCCAAAGATTATACATTAGAAATAGACTACGTGCCACATATGCTCTCAGTCTGTGTTTTTGTCAGCAGCTGCCCTCAAAGGACAGTCGGTGGCAGTTTCCAGGGCTTTAGGCCAAATACCACTAATGAAAGCCCCCAGCCAGCCATATTTGTCTACGGACACTCACGAGAGGAGAGAGAAATGGGAAAAATCAGAGAGACAGGGCTCCTTTGACAACTTAAGACTCTCAATTGTAAGGTATTTTGGCTTTCTCCTGGTCCAAAACCCAGCACCTGCAGATACATCTAATTCCCCAGGAAGATTAAGGTGATGAAAATCTCAGTCCTTCTGAAGATGGGCACATTTCAGCTTGTATTTGCCTAAAACAAATCCACAATTTCCTAGTATGCCTGCCATCATCCTACTGATATAAAAGGTGGAGATCTGGAGTTTACTTTAAACCGAGTATGTTACATACTGTCAGGAAGTTCTCCACTGCGTAGTCCAACAATTTCACACTGGCTCAGAGTTTAATAGAAACCCTGGGAGAGATTTCTACTTTTGCATCATACATGACCAGCTGCAGAGCCTTTGTTTGGAGGAGAACACAAGCTAAGTAAGAAATAGTCTTTAATTTGTTTCTCCTTTTGAAACCTACCGTGTAGAGAGTAAACAGGGTGCACAGAAGCAGTTGACAGGCTACCACGCTCATGTTATATTCACTGACTGAAATCCACTGCTTACCTGCCACCACGGGAGATTTCCGTTCATCTAGGAGCTGAATGGAGGTACTTGCTGTCACCACATTGCTTTTGTTGACTGTCCCTGTAAAAATGAAAACCACCATGACAAAAATGGCGGGACTTGTGGTGTCCATGTTAAGAGAACAACCATATTGGTTCCCAGCCAGCAATTCTGCAAACTGACTTGGGGCTCTATTCTCAGAGTTCAGAGTGCCCTGGGCTGTGGACACTCAGCCTACTCCTTCAGGCCATTAGAACTGGATCAATGCACTGAGTTACAACCACCTGCACTGGGGAGTATCCAACGCTTCACAAAACAATCACTGACCACTGTGGAAGGTCCCCCCCACCCCGCCCCGTGTTGGTCATCTGTGGTTACTACCTGCGATGTTTCCTTGTGTCAGTGGTCCTGCTTATACTACATCTGTCCATACAGCCATGGAAGGCTGCTTGAAATGGAATTGTGAATTTATTTTACAATAAGTGGGCAGCTGTGGCTCTGATTCATTGGGTAAACCTTAACTGATCTATAAAATTCTAAATTTGAGCCCAGTGTTCTGGAGCAAAACTATTCTAAACACAGAGCTGGGATGAAACCTTTACTCTAAACTCTTTATGTGGTAACAACATGGCATTAGTTTTAGGAGATTTCCTATGAATCAAAAGATGTTGAGCACAAATTCTGAATGCCCATAGTTAATAACTGTTCATCCAGTGCCGGTCTCAGAAAAGGAGCTCAATGAATGTGAGTTGAATGGAACTCTGAATTGAGAAGCAGGGAAGGCAAACCTGAACTTGAATATACTTATGACTAGAGCAATTAGGAATTTTTTCCCTGAGACTAAGAAGCAATTAAAAAATAGCTTCTTTTCCAGTGTACACAGGTATTCAGCACAATAGAGAAAAAGAAGGAGTGTACTTCATCACAATGACCTGGACCTGGTGATTTTCAAAGGTTTTCTTCACATCAAAGGAAATCTTAAATATAAAGGAGCCATGAAATCTCTTAAGGTATGTCATTCATAACTTTATCATGAAAAAATTTCTTTTCACTATATAAGTGCATTAAAAACTCCAGTTTCCCAAAACCAATGTAACAATAGTTATAATTAATCAGAATTTGGTCTTCTAAGACATAATTCTTTTAGGAAAAACAGTGAATAACAAAGCAACCTGGCACAAGGGCCATCATATGCACATGCACATACATGCAAAGTACTTTTGTGATGCTCATCTTCAAGAGCAATTCCCTGTATAGTGTTGGGCAAAAGCCTCTCTGTCACAGAAGAAACTCAGTGATTCCAGTACAGAATCAGAAAGGATAGCAAGCTAAGTTCTATTTTTCTCTTTATAGGACTGTGATAAAAAGGAAGTCTCATGAGGTAGAAAATACTATTACTCATAGATTTGCAGCAGAATGAAAGAGCTCAGTGTTTTCTTAGTTGATATTTCCAGGAGTACAAGTGTGATGCAGATAAAGAAAGAGCTTCAGACCTCTGGAAATTTATATTTGAGAAAGCAAATGACATGGAGCTAGAGGCACATGTACTCAGAGGCTGATAAGCAAAGAACAACACACTTGAGACTTAACCTGAAAAGGAACACAACAGATGATCTGGTCTAAAACCCCACCAGGAGAGAGAATCTCACCAGTCGCATTTAGCCCTTCCTGGAGGATCTCCAGTAATGGAGGGGCTGTCTTCCTCATGAGCCCATCCCACTAATGATCAGACAAATTCTGTCACCATGAATTTCTCCAAAATTCAAACGCACTCTTTCTGCAAACATTTTCATTCATGAAAACGAAAAAACACCAAGACTCAGGGAAGCAGATTTGACATTAAACACTGGGAAGCTCCCTTTCGGGTGAAGGAGGAATGTTTGTAAGAGATTAACATAAAAGGCCTTAATACAAAATGCAACTATGGATGGAACTTTCCCGGACAGTCTAGGTTTAAAGAACTGGTCTCACTCATGTATGAAGCTTCTAAAATGTCCACTGTAGAGTTACACAGAGTAAGCAGCAGAAATACTGGATGTAGGAGATAAGAAGAAGGTGAGGAAAATTAAAGAGCCTTTCCAGCATGTCTTACTTCCAACACTGGTTAAAACGGATAGCACTCAGATCTTCTGGGGATAAAAGTGACTTTAATTTTTTCATAATGTCATAATATTTTAGGACTGGAAGAGTCATTGGCCATATACCTCTCATTGGTCACTGTGGCCCTTGTCAGGAGAACAAAGGCTACAGGAAGCCTTGGCCCTTCCTCCTACATATCAGTTTAACAGTTCAGTTCAAACAGGGACTTGTGGGCCTCTGAGACTCACGGTTCTAACAAAGGCAACCTGAACTTTCTCTTACATGGGCCCATAACAACATTAAAAATGAGTCAACTGAGAAATTTATATTAAAATACTATAGGGTGCAAAATATCATCCCTGCTCCCTGAAATGCCCTCTGCACAATCTGGTTAAGTAAAGCTTCCATTTTATTTGAAGCCATTGCTCTTATGGAATGGTTACTGGTTCAGGGATGGCCTAATATTTAGCACTGGCTCTGAAGGTTGAACTTGGCTCCTCTCAGCACTCAGGCTGTACACAATGCCCAGACCAGCAGGACCAGGTGGACAGAAGCCCATCTCCCACAAGGCTACCCACCTGTGCTGAATGGGATTGAGTAGACAAAGCTCCCTGGAATCTGCTCAGCAGCTCTTCGGTACCAGAGAGGGAAATGGTCTGCATTAAAAATGTTCTCTTTGTCCCCAGCTTTCAGGAAGTCCCTGGAAATGAATAAGAAGAGCACTGTACCACTCAGCAATGTCAAGGTGGACACAGTGCATCCAAGAACCTCTGCCAGATGAAACCAGGGTTGGCTTTCAGAATCCCAGTTTGCCTTTTCCATCACAGAGGAGGCCCAAGTCAATATTGTGCACCCCCACATTACTTAATCTTGTAGAGCTCTGGCAGTCAGATTCTGAGAAGGCAAAGTGATTTTCCCCAGTAGATATAGTGACCAAATTGGAACAAATATGCAGCAGGTAAAAGTGGGCCCATGTCAGGCCTTTATGTGATTCCTTGACAGCCATTCTCTCATGACAGAAAGGATGGCTCACTGCTCCTCTGCAGATACCAACCACCCTGCACTCCTCAGTCGCCCTGTCTTCTGCCCATAGCACTTCCCTCTAACTAGAAAGGCACATGCATTCTCCTCCATGGAGTTGCTGCCCAAAGTCACACACACTTTCTTTTTTATTTTTACTAACTTATTGTATTGGGAAAATAACTATTGTGTAGAACTTATCAGGTACAATGTGATGTTTTGATCTGTGCTTACATCGTGAAAAGAGTCAGTCCATAATTAAATTCCAGTCCCCTCAACAACTTAGCATTGTGTGTGTGGTAAGGACATCAAAACTCTATTCTTAGCCAGACTCCTTGGGCACATGCCTGTAACTCCAGCAACTCAGGAGGCAAAGGCAGGATGATTGCAGATTTGAGGCCAGAGGCAGCCTGCATAATTAATGAGTCACTGTCTCAAAATAAAAACTAAAAATGCAAGTGGGGTGCAGCTCATGTGCAAGGTTCTGGGTTCAACCCCCTATAACTGGAAAAAAAGGTCCATTCTTTTGGCAATTTCAAAATAAATGAAACATTTCAAGGTTCACAGCACATGTATACTACCTCCCTCATGAAGCCAGAGTCATGCACAAGCTCTTGCCTCTCTCTGGGTCCCCATAGCCTCAGTTACTCTTATATAGCCTCCTTTTGTTCTAGGCCTAAGCCACATAATTGTCATGTCCCTTCCCCAAAGACTCCCAAGGTCTCTGTGGATAGCAGTTTTGTTCACATTTGGACATCCCTCCACAGAGCCTTAAACAGAAAGTGGTCTTGACTTATCTGTAGCTTGGCTTTCTGCATTTTCAGAAACTGGTAGTCAATCCTGGTCTAAAAATAGTATATGGAAAATTGTAGAAAAAATCAATTCGTAAGTTTTATATTATTTGCCATTCTGAGTAATATGATGAAACCTCTTACCGTGTCACACCACTCCTACCCAGGATGTGAATCATCACTTTGTCCAGTATATCCATGCTGTATATACCACTTGCTCATTAGTCCCTTAGTAGGCATTTAGTTATCAGATGGGCTGTAGTGGTATGACAGTGGTATGTTCAAGTAACCCTTATATAGTAGCCCCAATGCTATGTCAAAGTGCCAACAGTGTTCAACTCAACTCATCTCATCACAAAGGCAATGTTATCTCAAATCACCAAAAAGAAGGGTGAGAATAATATAAGAAGATATTTTGAGCAAGGGAAAGGGAGGTAGAAAGAGAGAGAGAAAACATTTATATAACTTTTGTTATCATAATTTAGTATCATAGTTATCATAACTATGATAACATACTATGTTATCATAACATAGTATCATAAATTTACTGCTTATTATAATTTATTAGTTATTATTATTACTCCACTACTGTGCCTAGTTTATATATTAAACTTCACCATAGAGATGTGTATATATATGGAAAAACAGCATATAGATCTTGGTACTATCTGCACTTTCAGGTGTCCATTGAGGGTCTTGGCACATACCCCCTCAAGACAGGGGGATGACTATACTGAAGTCTGAGTGTTTGTTTGTTCACATGGCTTGCTTCCAGAGAGCCACATTGACTTCCCAGAACCTGGGAGCTTTCCCTTGGATGATATGGCACAACTCAGGAGGAGAAAATGCCTGTCTGGCTAGTCTACACTCTTCAGGGATCTTTCAGATGTGTAGGTAGGGAAAAGGCCATCGGTTGAACCAGAAATAGTACCATTTTCAATCCAGCAGTTTTCAGCATATAGTTGGATCACAAGGACCATAGAGATAAAGTTTTACACTGAGTAGATGGGTTCATGAACTTAGTACTCAATTCAGAAAAGCATCCTGTAGTTTTAGGATATAGCCAACAAGTGTTCACTTGACTGCTACCAAAGAAGAGCCCACTCTTTCAAGAGGAAGTCCATGTAATTAGAGGCCACCCTCAAGTTTTCATATAGCTCTGTAATCAGCTTCCCTATCACTATACTGTATGCCTCATCTTCTCTAAGGGCAGAGATCTTACTTGTTTTATATCCCCTGGGCCAGGCACTTGATATGATGCTTAATGAACATAGGATCAATCAAATCTCATATCCAAATAAGAGCAGCTCCTTCAGTGTTAATATTTCCCATATGTCTTCTAAATAATATTTCCCAGTTCCTTCAAATTCCTTCAGTAGTGTGGCTACCTTCCCTTTAAATGACTCACTGTGTTAATACTGTCATAAAATGTTATATTACTAAATCTGGTCATAGCAGACCAAAGATGGCATGTAGCCTAGCTGCCTACATCTTTTGACTGACCCCAGCCCCCGTGACAAGATTACTTTCCAGAAACTAAAATCTTCCTTTTTAGTTTGGTAATGTACTCTTCTCTCATCCTGAAGACCAACCATGGAGTCCTCAGCAAGGAGTGAGAAGATACATGGGTCCCCTGTGCTATTCACAACACTGGATGAAGGGACTTCCAGGCTCAATATAACAGACCAGTCCCTCTTGGCACTGCTATATTCTGTGGTGATGCCTCCTGATCCTAAAATCATCAGGTTTCACAAACGTTGAACTTTCACCTATTTATGTCTTCTTTAGGCATGAAATCCTTTAGGCACCTGACTTGGACAGGTGTGGAGGGACTTCTACTGCCCAGTCCACGAGAGAAGCAGCTGCCACCCACTCAGGGCCACAGGCACAGCCATAGCTGAGCAGAAGCATTTTCACTCCTGTCAGACCTGGCTGGTGGTGAAATGCACACAGCCAGGTAAGAGGGGCCCTTTCCAAGCAGCTGTTCACCATGCTACAGTTGACTTTTTCCAGAGTCATGGTAGATGGGATAATAGCTTGGTGAGAAAGTATGAGGTGGTCCTCACTTTGACTGATGGTGACCCTCAGACTTCACAGATGGCAGGCAACAGGTCTGGAATAATGTACCTAGGACGGCAGGCAGGAGTCTGCAGCACTTGCTCTCCCTTAGCATTAGTGTGAATGGGAATGGGGCAGGTTGCCCAAAAACCTTACATCCCTCTGCCAACAACCAAGCGAGGATTCCAGAGGAAGCAGGAAGGACATATCTGATTCTACACAATCCCCAAAATGTCCTTCAAGAAAAAAGAACTTTCTGGGTAAAAGGCAAGCCTACTTCAGGAAGTAAGAGTCTGCAGGAGTGGTATCTAAGGCGGGTCTAGGTTCTGGGCAGAGCTGAGTGACCTTGGTGGGTAACTGAATCTCTGAGTCCTTGTTTACCCATCTACATAATGGGAATAGTAATAATGCTGCACTTACCAGAACACTGCCAGTACCACATAACACCACCCGGAGACAGGCTCAAACAAATAAGTGGAATTCTTACAGCTCTAGAGTATCTTTTGTTCTTTTCTGGTTCAAGAGCAACGTATGACATGATCATCTGTTAAACTTAAGACTGTGGAGGAGACTGGTAACTACACAATGAAGACTAATGTCACTGATGCTGTATGTTTGGTTATACGAGGTTATTTGAGGCCCCAGAATATATTGTTAATATTGGGGTTGATGTATGAGTTACATGAGTCATGAATATAACTGGCCTACTTCCAATGCAGGTGGTGGGGACAGGAGATGGAATCTTGGGTGGGAGGTAATGATGGTGCAAGCTGATTTGGAGCTAGGAGCTTCATATGACCGAGCTCTCTGCCTAATACTCTGAGCTCTTTCTTTAATATACTAATCAAAAACAAAAATCAGAAATTCTAGAATCTTTCTAGCTCTCTTGTTGTTAGGTGCCTAGCTCTAGAGTATATCCAAATAACTGGGTCTCAACAGGTACCACTTGATGGTAAAGGATGCAGGTGTTGCTGTTGTTGTTAGATGTCCTTGAATTGGGTCTGACTCATATTGACCCTATGTACAACAGATGAAACACTCCCTGATTCTGTGTCAGGCACACACTTTTTTTATGTTTAAGCCCATTATTGTAGCCATTTTGTCAATCCACCTGGTTGAGGGTCTTCCTTTTTTTCGTTGACCTGTGACTCTCCCAAACATGATGTCCTTCTCCAGAGATTGGTCCCTCCTGACATGTCCAAAATGCAAAAGATTCAGTCTAGCCATCCTTGCTTCCAAGGAGCACTCTGGTGGCACTTCTAGAATGGATCTGTTGGTTCTTTCAGCAGTCCATGGTACAGTCAATATTTGTCTCCGTCACCATAATTCAAAAGCATCAATTCTTTTCTTCTCTCTCTTATTCAGTGTTCAACTTTCACAACCATGTGATGCAACTGAAGATTCCCATTGCATGAGTCAGGTGCATCTTCACCTTCAAAGTGACATTTTTACTTTTCAATACTTTAAAGAGGTCTATTTGCAACAGCTCTTCCCAATTCAGTTACTTGACTGGTTACTTGACTGCTGTTCCCATGGGTATTGATTGTAGAACCAAGTAAAGCAAAATCTTAGACAACCTTAATCTTTTCTCCATTTATCATGAAGTTGCTTACTGACCCAGTGGTAAGGATTTTTGTTTTGTTGATGTTGAGGTGTAATCTGTACTGAAGACTGTGTTCTTTGACCTTCATCAGTAAATGTTTCAAATCCTCTTAACTTTCAGCAAGCAGGGTTGTGTCATCTACACAATGGAGATTGTTAATGTCTTCCTCCAATCCTGGTGCCATGTTCTTCTTCATAAATTCAAGCTTCTTATATTATTTGCTCAGCATAGAGACTGAAGAGGTACAGTGAAGGGATATAGCCCTGATACATACCTTTCTTGACTTTAAACCAGGCAGTGTTTCCTTGTTTTGTTCAAACAACTACCTTCTAGTTCATGTATACATTCCTCATGAGTACAACTGGATCTTAACAGACACCAGTCGATGGTAAGGGATGCAAGCAAAGGATGCTAAAACAATAGCAGTCAAGTTATCTTCACATGAATCAGTGTTAAAGAGTTTCTTGAAGACAAAAGAATTATTCATCCTCCCTGTCAGTTAGCACCTACTATGGGTCACAGCAACTTGGCAAGGATAGTATTCATAGCTGTAGGCATTGTTAGCTTCCCAAAGCAGTCTTCCAGTTATAGCTTTTCTGATCCTCACAATAACCAAAGGAGATTATGACCCTCACTTTTCAGATGATCAGAAAGAAGGCACAGAAGTGAGACAAACCAGGTAGACATCCTGGCATTTCCAAGTGCCGTCCTATCATCTCTCAAACCAATCACAATAATGTAACTGTTGGATTAGCAGTTTCATATTTTGTTATTACCATCTCTGTACAGCAATATCCTTCCTCTCTGAGCATGAGAAAATCTATACCTAGGACTCCCTTTGCTCTCTGGATCCTGACAGGAAAAGGAAACTGGAGCTCAGCCATTTTAGTCCTTCCTGTTGTTGTTGTGAGGTGCCTTCCTGTTGAGTCTGACTCATAGTGACCCTATGTACAACAGAACGAAACACTCTGGGATACTGTGCCATGTGTCACACTACTGTGAGTGCTTCTCTGCTATGCATTGAGTTTTCGATGGCTGATTGTTTCAGGAGCGGGCAAACAGGTCCTTCACCCAAGCCTACAGCACCCCAGGTGGTCTCCCATCCAAGGACTAACCCAGCCTGATGGTGCTTAGCTTCCAAGATCAGATGAGATGGGATGCCAGGGTGATACGGCTGCAGATTTAGTCCTTATTAGGAACTTATAGCCTGCAGCCATAGCCCTGTGGCATCTGATCCCGTCAGATCTCCGAAGCTAAGCAGGATCAGGCCTGGTTAGTACCTGGATGGGAGACCGCCTGGGAACACCAGAAGCTGTAGGCTTGGGAGAAGGACCTGGCAACCCCCTCCCAAAACTCAATCTGCCATTGAAAACCCTATGAACAGCAGAGAAGCACTGACAATAGTGTTTCCCCTGTTGGACAGAGGGTCGCTATGAGTCGGATACCGACTCGACGGCACCTAACAACAACAACAACAAGGAACTTATAATCTGGAGAAAGACTTGTTTGGGGGTAAAAGGCTAATAAAGGCTTTAAAAAAATCAAGTTTCAACTATAGCAAACTTCATAAATGGTAAGCATACGATACCTTCCAACAGCCATACCACCCTGGCATCTGATCCCATCAGATATTGGAAGCTAAGCAGGGTGAGGCCTGGTTAGTACTTGGATGGGAGACTTCCTAGGAACACTGGGTGCTTTAGGCTTGGGAGAAGGACCTGGCAGCCCCCTCCCCCAAAAATCAGCCATCGAAAACCCTGTGAATAGCAGAGAAGCACTGACAATACTGCCAGGCATGGCACAGTGTTGGGGATTGTTTCATTTGTTGTACATAGTATAGTGTATGAGTCAGACTTGACTCAACAGCACCTAACAACAGCAACAACAACATATGACACCCAGAAAGCAAAAGTCCTAGAATGGTAATTCAAAGTCAATCTCTTAAAACATCCAAAAATGGATCTACCTGCCATTTGCTAGACTTGGTTTGCAAGATTCTCTGGATGGTGTCAGGGCCTCATCCAACAGGCAGGAAGTGCTGCTGAACTGGGACTGGAAGGAAGGAAGCATCTCTCCCATAGGCCCCCCATGGGTCAACCCCTGTCAAACTGGTGGCCACCCTGTGGTTTAATTATGCCCACCTGGTACCTTGAAAATCAGGGCATATGAAATTTGCTGTTAACCACTGAACTCATGCCCTCAATCACAAAGACACTTAATCTTTCTGAATCTCAGGCGCCATTTGTCCTTAGCCTAATAATGCCCTTCGTGTCAGAGAAAAACACCTATTAATGGGTTCAGAAAAGCCTTTAGACTATCAACCAGCTCTGGTGAAACACCCATCTTCTGAGTGAAGAGCCTGTGGTTCTCTGAAGACTCAAGGCTGAGCTATGGCTGAAGGAGCAGCTGGATGCTGGTCTCAGCCACTCTTAGCCCTGGTCCCTCAGATATTTAAGGAGACACTATCAACCCTAGGGACCCCAAACAGCCCATCCTTGGATGTGGGACTCTGCAGTCCCTTAGGCTAGGTGCAGAGGCTCAAGTTTATTAAAACATAACAACAACGACAACAACAACCACAAAAACAAATAGCGAGATCTGGGCAGGAATTCCTGGGCCCAGCTACAGAAGAGCTGAGTGCCTAGAGCTGTGTGTCAGACTCCCAGGGCTTCCTCCCTCTGGCTGCTCCCACAGCAGCAGCAGCATCTCTTAAGCTCTGAGATGACTCACCAGGTGGGAGAGGCTTCCAGGACAGTGGATGGAAGCCAAACTGTGTGAGGAGCAAAGGGTTGTGGAAGGGCCAATGGGCAGGTGAACGCATGCTAGGTGAACACATGCTCCCGGAGGTGGAATAGAGGGGAAAATGCTCAGCAGGTCTGGGGTGGCCTGAGTTTTGTTTCTGCCAGTGGTGGAACCAAGAAATGAAAGAAGTGTCCCACTGATTCTCCCATTCCAGGCCTCCCTGGGCTCCTGCCGTGGATCCCCCACCTCACTTACTGATTGGTGAGCTGCTCAGCCCCCACAAACAGGTTGATTCTTGACAGGCCTGTGCGAGTGCCGAGGAAAGCGACCTCTACACCCTTGTCAGAGTTCCTGAAACAGAACAGCAGGAGTCAGGGGGATGCTTCTAGACAGTAAGCAGATAACAGCTTTTGCATTTCAAAACTTATAGAAAGTTTTACAAAACAGCAGCTTTGTAACTTGAGATTAAAAAAAAATTATAGAAACCCCCACACACAGACTTAACACATACATGCATGTAAGCGCCAAGCCCAGGATGATCCCTGACAGTTTTCATGGCAATGCTTTCAGAAAAAATGAAGAACTCCTTGTCAATAAGAGCAGCATGAGAAAAACGCACTTCCAACCATAAACTCATTCTATCTCAAGGTTCTGGTGCAAGTTCATAGAGAGAGCAGGCTGAGGATGAGAAAGACATTGAGGAGAGGAAGAAGTCCTTAAGGCTAGCTTTTTGCCACAATGCTAGTAATTCTTCATCCTAAAACTGGAATCTTCCACAAGAGCAAACTGAGCCACTGAACCAAGTTTGCAGCATCCCACAGCCTGGAATTCAACACAGCTGGAATAGAACTTGACTTCCACACAGTTGTGATAACATATAACTTCTACCAGAGCACAGTCGTTTTCTTACCATCAACTCCAAAAGGATGAGAAAAAGCATGGCGCTATAGCTTGGATACAAAGTGTCTCCCCACAAGGCTCATGTGTTGGAGACTTGATGCCTAGCTGATATGCTATTTTGAAAGATTCTGGGAACTTTAGGAAGCGGGACCTGGCTGGAGGAAGTTGGCCACTGGGGGAGGGCCTTTCCTTTCTCTCTGCTTCCTGCTCACCATGAAGGTAACAACTATCCTCTACCACATGCCCAACTGCCATGATGTTCTGCCCAAACATGTAGGGCCATGCAACCATAGACTGAACTCACTGAAACTGTGAACCCAAATAAATCCTTCTCATTTTGATTGTTTCTATTAGGTATTTTGTCACAGAAATGGAAAAAAAAAAAAAACTAATTCAAATGGTGTCTTTAAATAGTCTTGTCTGATGCCATGTACAGGAACTCTAATGACAGCCTTCACAAGGAAAACTAAGATGAAAATTCACTGAACATAATGTTTCAGCTTCCAAGGGAAACTATTTTTGAGTACTTTCTTTAGGGGATTTTCAATGTGCATTTAATCTTTGAAAAAAGCAAATGACCTTTCTCCACAAACACAATTTTATCCTATTCTCAAAGTATGAAGAGAATGCCAATTCTTACATTTGCTTCTCTGTCCTAGATGTTAGTAACAAGTTGATGCAAAGCACAATCCATGTCATCTTTAATATAAGGCGGTGTGGTTACTTGGTCTTTGACAGTAGTCAAGGTGGCCAATATTGCCTCTAAGCACTTAAGAGGTGAATAAAAACCAACACAATGCATTTGTCTCTGCTTGTAGCCTACACCTAACTGGAAAGCGAGGCTGTCCAATCAGTTACAGATGTGGACTAAAGTGCAAGCTACCATTTTAGAAATCTTTAGCATGTGCTAGGAATGAATCAGCAATCTTGGCCTAAGGTCTTGAGTTTCATGAGAGCCTAAAAGAAACATTTCCACATTTGTGAGAGAAAGAATTCCTAAGACAGGCTTTGATTCTTTCCCAACTTTTCAGGTAATAAGATCCAAATCAGGTAATAAGACCAGGTTATAAGATACATCAAATTATAATGAACATAGCAAACTCTCCTTGAAGCTCTAACTCACATTATTCTGCCAAGATGATATCTCCCCTGGGGAGATTGCCAGCCATCTTAAGCATCTATGTCTAAAAGGGACTCTGGCCATGCCCAGGCCCAAGAACATTCCTCCCTTGGTGTCTCTTGTCCTAGCAAACAGCACCAGGTGCTTGTGATGCAAACCTGGGAATGAACCTGATGGCTCTGCCTACCTCCCTCATATCACAAACCCATTTTCATGTCCTGGGAGGTGGGACTTATATCTGAAGCAGGCCACACATGGACCTCTTCTGTCTGTGCCCACTTCTCTGCTCCAAGTGACAAATTCCTTAGAATGCTACAGGAGCCTGTACTACTGTTCTTATATCATTATACTCTGTTCTTCATACAACAGTCTAGAGATCTTTTTCTTTTTAATGCAAATCTGTTCATATCCCCCCAGTTCTCAAAATCATTCAATGATTTTCCAATATGGTGGGTATAAGATTCAAGATCTTTAACCTGACTTCCAAGATTCTGAACCACCTGTAGCCTCATCTCCTGACATCAGACTATTCTGCATATTTCAGCTATGGAATCTTGACCTTCTTTAATTTCCTCAAATGTGTCAAGTATTTTCTCACCTGAGGGCTTTTACACATGTTATTCCATCTTCCTGGAATGCACAACAACTCTTAAACTAGTGCCTATCTTCACTTCTACTCTAGGTTTTGTCACAGTCTACATGTCTTTACTGTTTCTTCGAATTAGTTTTCACAATTCTTAATAATATAGCATATATACGTACCATGACGATGAGTAGCCTGTCTGTCTGGGTGACCTCCCCTTCACCAACACCTGGCCCAGTGGGCACAACAGAAATACCCTCAACAGCTGAATGAGTGAATGAATGAGTAAACAAATGAAATAAAATGAGAACAGGATGAATTCGAGAAGGGATAGAAAGGAAACTAAAATAAAGGAAGAACCTAATGAGAAACAGAAAAATGGAGTGAGCTGAATATTGTGCCACTTGAAGGTATATGAAAAAAGGGAATGGTTTTTACTGTCATTTTTAATAGCCTACTTGAAAGAATATTTAAAAATGAAATAACAATAAGATACCAATGCAGTTTTTGCCCTAGTCTTTGATGTCAACTACCACTGACTTCTCCCGCTCTCTGCTTCAGATGTAAAACTGCAGGGCTTCATCTGACACCAGACTGAAATTGAGCTCTTACTTCCCGGCCCTACTCACAACCTGGCCTGGCTCAATCCCAAGTTTGCTCCAGAGTGAAGCAGAGGAAGCAGTGGTGAGGCAGGAAACAAAATGCTCCTTCCGCCTCCCTCCCCCTCTTTCGGAAATGTCACCCTACCTCTGCATACTGAATTTCATGTCATGTTGAAATGCAAACAAATTACACATCAAGCCCAGGAGCCTGCTATCCAAGGCTCACCACTAATCTGCTGTAGCTCTTGTGGTTTGGAGCTGAGGAGAAAATTAAAGAACTTTAACACCAGGCTCCTAAAATGGTTTAGTTCTTTAAACCATAACCATATTTTGGAGCCTTGGTACAGAAATGGCCATGAAGAGGGACACGTGCAATCACTTACTCAGATTTGTTGAGGGCCAGGCTGGTCCAATATGCTTCTATGGGGGCACTCACCACAGCATCAAAAAGGACCTCTTGGATCAGTTCTTTGTCACCTGTTGGAAGTAACAGAAGACAAGACAGCTTTGCCCAGGCCCTGAAGAGGGGCTGGACAGGTGCTCACTGGGCTCCGTTTGCAGTATCTGCAGGCTACTTCCTCTCACAGTGTGTTGCTTCAGGAGTTAACGTCCCACTAGCCAAAAGTATGAAACGGTTCGACACCTGATATGCCAGTAGTACTAGGGCCCCAAAGTGTTTGGAGTAGATAGTAATAAATGGTTTTCAGCTGTCCTCTCCCATCTTATAGTTCATGGCCCTGACCAGCATGCTGACTCCCAGATTTGGAGACCAGAAGCCACTGCTCCACAGAAAGTTGGCTCTGGTCATCCTATCTCTGTCCTCTACTACAATTTGTACCTCTTCAGCACCCTGGTATAAGAGGGGAAAGGGACACTGAGACTTAATGACTGTGGAGACTCATACTTTGTAATTCCACCCATTAAAGAATGTTTTCATTTTAAAGGGGGTATCTGTCCCTATCCAAAGGGACTCTGGGTAGAGTGCTGTGGAAGAAGCCAAGGAATGAGGGGGAACATTGTAAGTCTGGCAGAAGCATCTTAGAGCTCCCCAGAGGACACCTAGGCAGCAGTTGGACCAGGCCAGTTCTCAGATTGGCTGGGGGCAAAAAAGACACAGGAGCTTAGTAGAAAAGCAAAAACTGGAAACAACTTCACTCATCATCAAAAAGACAATGGATAAGTTGAGATATATTTACTTGGCAGAATTCTATACAGTAACTCAAACAAATCTAATAGAGCTAAATGATCAAATAAATTTCAAAAATATGATTAATGCAAACTATTGGACGTACATCTATAGGTATAATATTGTACATAGGAATTCATATAATATATCATACGCATACAAGTTGGACATGTCTTATCTGAAATGCTTGGATCCAGAAGTATTTCAGATTTCAGAGTTTTGGGGATTTGGGAATATGTACATATACATGATGAGCTATCTTGGGGATAGAACTCAAGTATAAACACAAAATTCACTTATGTTTTGTATATACCTCATACACATAGCCTGGATGTAATTTTATGCAACATTTTAAAATAATTTTGTGCATGAAACAAAGTTTTATAATGTGGCATTTTCTACTTGTGACATCACACTGGTGCTCAACAAGTTTCAGATTTGGAGCATTCTGGATTTCAGGTTTCTGAAATACAGATGCTCAATCTGTATATAAAGTTTAACAAATAAAATAATAAAAATAATGCTACATGTTGTTATGGATGGCTACCTGTGTAGTCATAGCATAAAATACATTGAGAATGATGAACAAATAGAGGGTGGTCATTCTGTCTGGGAGGGAAATGGGCAGCAATATGCAGGGGCTTCAATATTTATAATCTGTATAACACTTCATTTCTTAGAAAGTACGTGACGCAAATCTGTCAAATATTAAGAAACTGAATGGTAACTAAAAGAAGCTGAATGGTAACTCAGAACTATATTTTTCACATTATCTGTATCTATACTTTTGCTTCTTAAAATAGATCATTAAAAAATTCAAATAAATGAAAAATTGGGCTCATGTGACGCTCATTTGATCCTTTCTCTACCAGAGCATATCCCCAAAAGTAAATCTGTTCCATGCAGATGTCATTTAGCATCTGGATACTCTCCCACCTCTCATGGGATTACTGTGGTTATTCCATAAGATAACACATGTCAAGCACTTTCCCCATTGCTGATAAGTGATACTTGTAACAAGGGGAGCAGGTGCTGTGCTTATTTTTGGTGAATTGCCCCTTGCTTGAACTGCAGCTACTGAAACCATCTTGTGGTATAGGAGGGTCTGCATGTACCCTGGGGGAGCAACCACCACCCTTTTGGCACAGTCATTGGCCATTCTTACCCACTGAGCCCCTCCAGAGAACACTTGGTAAGAGAAGAAGCAGAACATACACCATCATGAAAGACAACCCCATCCTTGTAGGACCAACAGTCCTGGACTATGGCTTTGCATGAGACAATCTTTTTTCCACCCTTGGTTCCTCATTTGTAAAATAAAGAAGCTAGATAAGCAAATTTCTGCAGTCCCTTCCCAGTTGTAACACTTCCATCTTATTTAGTTGCTTGATTAAATGGTTAGTAGGGGGACAAATCCAATGTGAAGAGTTAACCCATGATTCAGGATTTGGTGATTGGTAACTCACGTTCCTTCTTCTGTTTTCCTACAAAAAGCTTACGCCTGACTGGGTTTAATGTGACTAACAGTGCCCACCAAAACAAAACTTGGGCAAAACTTTGGAGTTCATCCCCGCCCCCAACCCCAGCACACACAGCATGCTTGCAAAGTGTACTTACATTGGAGGAGAGGCTCTTTGCCTTTGAGGTAGAGCTTAATGGCTTCTAGTTGAGACAGATGGCGGTGCTCAGGATGCAGGTCAGTGTTGCAGTAGGACCTATGAACACGACAAGGCCCCAGTCAAGAGCGTATCAATATTTACAGCTTCTTCCTTTGCATTTGAACCAGGAACACTGGGAAAGGGGCCACAAGCAACTAGACATCAAAGAGGACAAGAAATACCAATGCCCAGAAAAACAGTTGAATTCTTACCATTCATCTGCCAAGGACACATCGGGGTGCTCTAAGTCATGCAGGCCTGGAGGTGAAGGAAAAGGGATTAATGATTAGGTACTGCTCTCCCAATCTTCCCATGTGCATTAAATATTCTAGGTTTGGGCTGTAGGGTGGGGTAACAGCAGACATCAATCCCAAAGGAACTGCCTGGGAACAGGGATTATGGAAAAACGCAATAAGTTCTCTGTCTGGATAACCCTCTCTCCATGTCCACCTCATTCTGCCAGTATGTCCACCTTCCCTGGCTGTATACCTGGGGAAAATCTTAACTCTTTGACAGTAAGTGACACACCTGTGAGTCCTGGGAGGGAAGTTTCACAGGACAAGTAGAAAAATGGTCTCTGGAGGCCCATGTAGTCCCAGATGGAACTAGGCCAGGGCCTGTGTGATGTTAGCAGGTTACTTCATTTCACTCAATGAATAATGGTCTCTAATGGATGGGTAGCTATGAGGGAGAAATTATAGGTTGAATGCCAAAATTATCAATATTCATTTGTTTTTGACTAGCAAAAATTGCTAGTTGGTTCAGGATCTCAACTAAAACTGAGTCAGATTTCTAGGAAGGTAATTAGTGAAACTGGGGCTTTCAAGGCCCCTGGAAGTTTGTACAGAATATTCCAGCATATAGAGATTATGTGGTTTAGATAGGCTATGTCTCCTAAAGTTGCATGTGCTAGAAGCTTGGTCTCCAAAGTAACAGTGTTGAGAGGGTGTGGATGTTTAAGAGGTGGGGCTTAGTAGGTCATTAGATCATTAAACCCTTAGAAGGGATTCTTATAGTTCACACAAGACTAGGCTAGTTCTCACAGGAGTGAGTTGTTACAAAGAACAAGCCTGGCTCCTTCCTACTCTCTTGCTTCTTCACTTGCACAGGTCTCCCAAGGGCATGTGGTTATTTCCTTTCCTATTTCTCTGCCATATTATGATGTAGCCAAAAGGCTCTCACCGAGGCCAACCAGATGTAGCCACCCAATTTTGCACTTTCAGCCTCTAAAACTGTGACCTAAATAAACCTCTTTACAAGGTACCTAGACTCAGCTATTCTGCTACCAAAACACAAATAAGACACAACACTCTGTAAAACACTCTCTTTCCTTGCATCTTCATGTGCTTTGATTTCAATGGGCTATTAGCAGACATATACTTCTGAAGGATGCCTCCAGGCACTCTGATGATGCTTTTAGCTTATTGCAGGAAGCTGGTTTCCCAAAAGGCCAATAGTATCTCACTGTACTAAAGACTCCAGTGCCTTCCTCAAGTACAGATGTATAAAAAAATGGCAAAATACAAGCATCAAACAATCCCCCCCTTTTTTTTTTTTTTTGTGGTACTGGGGGTTGAACCCAGGGCTTCGCGCTTGCATGCTTTACAAGTGCTGGACCACTGAGCTGCACCCCAACCCTTTTTTTTTTTTTTTACTTTTTTGATACAGGGTCTTGCTAAGTTATGCAGACTGCCTCTGGTCTCAAACTTGCAATCCTCCTGCCTCCACCTCCTGAGCTGATGGGATTACAGGCGTGTACCACGGCGCCCGGCTTCACACAATCCTTCTTGATTGTACAGGGAGTGGAATAAACCAGCTTGAACGTTAGGCTCTAACACCTACTGGTTGAATGACCTTGGAAATGTCATATCAATTCTGAATTATATGAATTATGTGATGCAGGAAATATCACCCAACTCATAAAATCCATACAATGGTTAAATGGGATAGTAATTAGTCCCTAGGACAATCTAGCCATCCATGTATCCTTTTTATCCCTTTCTATTTTTCCTTCCTTCCTTCCACCCATCCACCTTGTCTGCCTTCTTTGTTCCCTCCCTCCCTCTATTCCTTCCACATTTTCACTAAGCATGTGTTATATATGCCAGTACTACTCTAGGCCCTGAAAAAATAGCAAGGAACAAAACAAAAATCTCTGCGTTAAGGATATTTAATTTCTAGTAACAGAAAGGAGAGAAGAAGATAAACTTGAAATTCAAATATATAGTACATCAGTTGGTGTAGGCTGTGAAGGAAAAGAGAGCATGGAACAAGGATAGGGAGGACCAAGAGATGGGAAGGCTTGAGAGAGTTATCAGATTCTAACTATGGCCCAGGGAAGGCTTCACTGAGAAAGTGATTTTTAAGCAAAGACCTAAAGGAGGCGAGTCAAAGAGTCATGCAGATAGCACAGAGACTATGCATAATAGGGTAACAAGCACAAAGGCCTGGAGGTGGGACTGAAATGCTGAGTTAAGGATGATAATTCCATTTATTTTTCTGGTTTCATCTTAGTCAGCCTTCATCCACAAAGCCATCTCTGGCTATATTTCACAGGACCTATAAGACACCTTGAGGGAAGACCTTTCTTGCTGCTTTTTCTCCTGGTTATTAGGCATCAAAGAGACTGAACTGTTCCCATTTATCTGACCTCTGATTTTAGTCCTTTTGACAAAATCATACCTACTGCTGATTGATACTGCTAATACCAATGTCATGAGCTCTAATTTACTAAATGATTGTTCTGTACTATATATATATATATATATATATATATGAATGAGATGTAGACAAACTATCAAAGGAGATTCAGAAGAGGCACAATTCCAGTAGGCAGAATTATAGTCCATACCTTCCACCACAGTGATGACTCCTTATACTTTTGAGCAAAGTCTACCTGTTTACCAGCTTTGCAATATCTGACATTGGCAAAGCATATGGAAAATGCCTACACTCTGTAGCAAAGGGTTCCTTATTGTACAACTTATATACGTGTGGCTACCATCCCCACAAAACTGCCTCCTTGTCCAAGAACAGAGAAGAACAATAATCATGCCATGGCTCCTGGAGATGACAAGACCCTCCCTCTACTAGTCAGCCTAAGGGGAAACAGTTTTCTTATGCTCTATTACTCAGCGAAGCTGGCAGGATTGTTAGTCCTTTTATTTACAGAAGACCAACGGGGAGAGGAAGATCTGACCTCATTTGTGTGGATAACCAGACACTCTCCCCCTTGCTGAGGATTCAAACTAATTTCTTGCATAGTGGTTACAGTTAGTTCTGAAATTCTCTCTATGTGACCACTTAGCCTAACAGCTGCAGAACATACAGGAGGTAGATAGTGACCAAATAATAATAATAATAATAATGGTCCAAAAGACAATGCAAAACAACTGTGTATGAGAGAGAGGGGAAGAGGGAAAGGAGACAGGAGAAGACAAAAGGGAGCGGGAGGAAGTGAAGGGAGAGGAAGCAAGTGAGGGACAGACCTGCATACTGAGGACAGACTAAGGGTACAGACATGCTGGAAGCAAGTGGTCCATTAGCGACCTCTCCTTCTGTTGTTGTGACCATGCACTGTTCCTCAGTTTGGCCTTAGATGGCTTAGACTTCAACTTGCTTTATCTTGCTTCAAGGGCACAGAGTTACACACAGCCCACAGAGCTAGAAAATTCTCAAAGTTAAAACATGATCTCTGAGAACACTTTCTTCAAAAGATCTTGCTCACATCACAGAATTGCCTGTGTTCTCCCATGTGTCTCTGGGAAGAGAGATCAAGCAATTGGCTCTGGGGTGGGCACATGCTAGGTTCTTCCCAGTCCCCAATAATCCCCTCAACTTTCTCTTCTGTTTCACAAGATCTCACAATCACTTAGCAGACAAAACAAAAGCCCGTGAAACACTCCAGGGATAATCAGTAGTAAACCAGAAGGTCATACATGGATGTGGTATATCGGGGACCATCATCGTTATTGTCCATTCCCTGCCCATCATGAGCTGAGAGTGGTTCAGCTTCTGGAAGTTTACCAGGTTCATTTGTAACCAGCTCTAACCAATTAAAACTTGGCTTATAACTAACCTTTCTATTCTTAGTTATCTTCACTGAGGACTCCTAGAAACAGGACTCTTCTGGATCAATTCCTTCTTTGTGAAGATGTAAAATCTAATACTTGAGCTGGGCAAGTGACTTCCTCAAGGTCACTTGGAGAGCAGAGACCATGCCCACCTCTCCCTGTGAGCTTGTGATACTGAGAAAAATAACTTGTCAAAACTAGCTGGGATTACTGGGGATGAAAAGGACAGTATATGGGTGACAGCAGTTTTACAGTTTATAGGGCTGTGACAACCACTTCTGTTTCCTAGGAGTTGCCATGTGCCTGTGCTCCATGAAGGTGGGAGGAACTGAGAGCCACCAGGTGCTACTTCCTCTTCCCTACCTCTGTCAATCATTTCAGTGGCCATGTTTCCCTTGGGCCAGGGCTGCCATGAAACACAAGTAAAATATGTGGCTCAACTGCATAGAAGGCAAAGGCTTCCAGATGTTTGTTTTCATTTTTCCCTCCTGGGCTTGAGTTTTTTCATCATTTTGTATTTCTCCTGGTACTGAGTTTTATGTATGAGAAGAATATATAGCTGGTGAAAGATCCCTATGAGTTGCCTCCACAACTTTGGGGATAAAAGAATATAAATAACTTAAATCGTAACAAAGGCCACCACTAGTTAGGGTTCCCACCGTTCAGAAACCTAGGCAAAGTTGGCAAGTGGGCAATGATTTAAGGCAGATGCCCAAGGAATTGGTCAGAGGTTTGGACAGTGAACAAGTTTTTCAGTTCATTCATGGCTGACTCCGAACCTTCCGCCCCATGCCAAAGGGTAAGCCAAGCCAAGGCTGCTCCTTACCTTCTTCAATGGTCACGTTCCCTCGGAAGAAATATTTCCCATGGCCTCTGGAGAGCGCCACACCTAAACTGTGCAGAGAAACAAAGCAGACCTTGGAGTCTGTGGCATTGACTGGAATAGACTTGTGGGCTAACATTTTTTATTTTCCATTTTCACATTTCCATTTCATGTTCTGTAAACAATTTTTCCAACAGTTTACTTTCAAAACCTCACTGATTATAGTGGGTGTTGGTTTTTCTTAGGCTCAAGCAGCTGCTTCAAAGTAAATTCTGGTTGGAAATGCCAGCAGCAATTGGCTGCTTTTGTGTTTTCAAGACTTGTGGCAAACAGCTCGCCTCTCCAGCACAGCCTTCCCTCCGATGTCCTCCCAAGGAATGCCTCCTGCTCCTTCCTACCTCCTTACACACGTCTGCCCTGCACTCAGCCAGAGGTGGGCCTTTCCAGACCCCAAGGTTTGAGACTAGGGAAAATCAACCTCTTCTCATGGGCAAAAATGGAAACTTCCACCAGCACTTGAGTATAGGCACATTATTGTGTGATGGGCTTATTTGCCCATTTCTTCCTGTAGTCTCTTATGCTTCCTGCATTCTCTCTGGCTGGATTTAAGCTCCTTTCTGTTTTGCCTAAAGTAAGAGACTGTGTTTTAAAAACACAGTCTCTTCATTTGGCAAACCTGCTTAGTGGCTCATGTGTTCCTTGATTACTCCTGGTTCCAAATGGAATCTGCCCATGATCCTTGGCAATGTAAGACAGTTATGCTAGAATTTATTCTGCAGATTAATCTGTATATACTCAGTAAACTCTTTCTCTCCTTAGCTCTGTGAGACACCCATTCAGGAACACCAAGCAGCCCAATGAAATAATATTTTCACCAAATGTGTGACAACACTTGAGATAACAGTAGCGGGCAACTTTAGAATGCTACATCCACATCTGAAAGCAGGCAGGCAATGAAGCAAACAGTTTTTAGGAGTATAATAAAGAGAGAAAACATGGTTCAAAGGGAGACAAGCATAGGACAGTTTGGAGAAGTCAAAACATAAGCACGACATGTAGGGATGAAATGCTAACTCCAGGTTTGAAGGATTGTTTTTGGTCATGAAAATAAAAGGTGAAATGGATCTCAGGAGGCAGCAAGTTAGATGGTTAAGGACCCTGGTAACCTTCTGAACTGGTCTCCATCCTTGGTGGGAACCCTCAAAACTCTTTAGTTGGTAATGAGATGCAAAGCCATGACAAATTGAGGGAGTTCCCCTAGGTGGGCCTGAACCATCTTCCCCCATCTGGAAAACAAAGACAAAAGCAGCCTGGGAAAAAGCCCCTTCCTCACTCTTTCCAGCCTTTTGGCAGGGTGTTTGTTATCTTCAGATGATGAGCTCTGAGAGCGTCAGCAGGTTTTGTACAAACACACTGATGGGTCTGATGGAATGTCCATGTATTATGGTCAGCTCTACCTGAAAGGAGTACCCTTGATGTCTGTATAATAGTAGTCATTTGTCATCACCAAAACCCGTTTCTAGATTGAAAAAAAAAAAAGTCGTAGAGAAAAGAAAACACAGTTAGTCTGTTTGGTGACGTTTTCAGAAATCAATAAAAATAAATGGACACACTGTGATCAGGTTAACAGTACTACATGAATCTTGTTTGAGATAAGTAAAGACAAGAGAGAAATGATCTCAGCGAAAGATATTTATTCCAGATAGAGCTTTCAAAGCTAATTTTTCACAGTGGTTTGTTTTAAATTAAGCGGCAAGAATGTTTGAGAAAAATGTACCCCTTTGTCCACTGTCTTCTTCACCTCCATGGAAAACTTCCCTGTCTTCCGATTCACCATGGCGTTTCTTAACTAAAAGGAGAAAAGGAAACTTGGGCATTAGTTCTTCCCTGGGTTTCCATGCTACCTGGGTACTTTGTGTCTTCATTTGGGGACATGTCTGGGGCTCGTACAAATCAGAGAAAAGATTCCTACAGAATCTGGGTGCTTTTGCAGGTAAGGCTATATGTTGCACGCAGACCTCTTAACCAGAACTTCCAAAGAATAAACACTCAGCTGCTCTTGGACTGTAGGAGAGAAGTGAACAACAACGAACAAATGACTTTCGACTTCAGTTTGGGGTGCTTGCATAATCCTCAGGACAACAACAAAAAAAATTGTACAGTGCTGTTGTCAATGAATTCTGAGAGTCAGAGACTGAATGCCTGGCAATCTGCTAAAACACTCAAGAAGAATGTCTCTGGGGACAGTTACATTTTCTAAAAGGGTACTGATATGTCATGAAGAAATCATTTCTCAAAAGATAATCATGTTAAAGATGTTTTCCTACACAGTAGGTTACCAAAAAAAAGTCAACCATTTGGAAGACCAGGATTAGCTTTTTGTTGTATGAATCATCTTCAAATGCTCACTGAGAAATCTTGGCCAATTAATGGCCTTGCTGACAAGGCAGTGAACAGGGGTGACCCTGTCTTTGAGTTTTGGAGGTCCTATCAGAAACAGTGAGCCTGGCTCTCCTCCTCCACCCCTGGCTGACCTCATCTAATTACATGCGGCCCTTCCATGGGTTCAGAGGAGGACAGCAGACACAGTGATGAAGGATGTGCCGTCGTGGGCACCATGGAGACATGGCAGGGAAGGCTATTTAATGGAAAAGGAGCTGATTTGCCACCGCCTGTCAGGAAAAGCTCTGTCCTGGCCCATGCCTTGGTTTTTTATCCTTTTTCCTCTTTTCTCCTTTGAGGAGCGCAAGTAAGATTGGGCCGATAGAAAACTGCAATGCTTGCAAGCGACCTAAATTTGATTCAGGGCTGTCTAGATTTGTGTTTGTATTCCCATCTTCTGTTAGAGAGAGTAAAAGCATAATTTTTAGCTGGAGGCATGTATAAAATAAAACATATATTTTACTCTAGATATTTTTTAACGACACGTAATGGGCATTTCTGGAAATATTTTCCCATTTTAACTTTTGTGGTTTTGGATGGGGAGAGCTGGTCCTAATTAAGTCTACTTTCTAACTTTTAAGAACGGCTCGATTTATCTTTAACATGGTTTTCATTTTTCCTTTCTGGTGCCTGCCTAAAGCCATTTGAGACCTTCCCCTCTCACATTCCCCAGGCAAGTGGGAGATTAGGTCAGCCTCTCCATTCCGCCCTGTTCCCCCACCCCCACTTCCAGTAGCACAGAACAGTCATTAGGGGGCCCGGGAGGGTCTAAGGCCAGGGTCACCGATGGTTTCTAGAGGCAAAAGCTTACATAATTAATCTAGTCTTGCCCTTTTAAAAGATAATAATGAACGTAAGTTATACTTATTGAACACCTAGTTATGAGGCAGGATAGCCATAGTTCAGAAATAGACTCTGAAGCCAGAACTTTATGATCTTGGGCAAATCACTTTCTCGATGCCTCAGTTTCCCTTTCTGCAAAATGGAGCTAATGACAGCACCCATCTCCTAAAGCTATAGTGAGGATGAGATGGGTCGATATTTAGGAAAGGACCTGGAACAGGTAAGCTCTCCACACATTAGCTATCCTCCTTTGTTATCACCACTGTCATCAGCACCTCTGTCACCGTCCTCACCATTATCATCCTCCTTACCTTCACTAGAGTCAGATGCCTTCCAATAGCTTCAGGAAATCAGGATTCAAGTTCTGGTTTGCTTGACACAGGTGCCCAAGCTCTAACCCAATGTTTTTCCAGCCTGTCTGACTACGGGCCACATGAAACGTATGTCTGATGCTGAGGATGCCGTCTGCATCTCCTGTCTCCATAGATTCCACTGTTTTTCTGTGCTGCTCAGGAACCACTATACAGATTTTGTGATCTCTCTCCTAATACCTCAGAACAAAAACTGCTGCCCTTCACCACCTGTGAGTTGGTGCAGACTGAAAAGGAGGCAACCCACCATAGGACAGCTGACCCACAACACCAAGGTGCCATTGACACACACCACCTGTCCTTTGACCTCTCTGTACCTCAGTTTCTTCCTCTGTAGTTCATTCTACCAAAAATGTCCCTGAGTGAAGACTCTCAGACCCTAGGATCTTGTTAGGTCCTATAAAAACTATGGCCATCAGATTCTCACAAAGCTTACATGAGTGATAGTTTGCTGGGCTCTTTCTAGGGGTCAGGTACCAGATGTAAAAGTACCTTTTAAGTTTCTAATTCTATCCCCATTGGACAGGTGGAAAAACTGAGACATAGGGTTTAGGAAATTGCCCAGAGTAACACAGTCTCTCTGGCTCTGGAGCCCAAGCTCCTAACCTCTGTTACCCAAATAAGGAGAGAAACTATTCAAACAAAATTAAATACTTTGTTGTTGTTGTTGTTGTTAGGTGCCCTTGAGTTGATATCTGACTCATAGCAACCATCATGGGGTTTTCAATGGCTGACTGTTTCTCGGGATTGCCTTGGGAGTAGATTGCCAGGTCCTTCTCCCATTTTTGCGGTGCTGGGAATTGAACTCAGGACCTCAGAGACTGCAGCGCAGCACTCTACCAACTGAGCTAAATCCTAGCTCTGTTAGTATATTACATAGTTATTAAAAATCACATGCACAAACGATCAGTGTAACACATACTCAAAGAAAGGCAAATTAAGGTATCAGCGGTAGATCATCCCTTTATTTTCCCTGCTTCCCTGCAGATGCCAATCATCTGCAAGTGTACATAAAAGCAGCTCTTATCACAGTGTGGTCATAACATAAAAGGTAAAACCTCCTCAAGCTGAAACAGTAACCCGGTTGCAGTGATCAGCCTCTTTGATGTCTAGCAACTCCTCTGTGATATTCAGAGGTGCTTTACCCATCAAAGCACCCATTCTAGTACTACGTTTCCATTGCCAGCAGGCACTAGTTCCATTGTGAGCCTGCTGCTCCTACTTCCTAGGCAGACCTCATTAAGGGAGCTTTCCCCAACGTCCATTAACTACCTTAGGTTGTGTGTGTAATTAGATAACGATAGCTTCCTCTCCTAATGGTGACTCCTTGTGCATATTAGGACAGGGCATGGGCAACTTGCACTCCCAGGCACCTAATGACACACCACTTGGCCAAGCCCGCAGACTAAAGGGAAAGGAGAGGAGATGAAATGGATTGACAGCCCTATCATTCCCAAGCAAGCACAGTGAGCCCATGAAACCAGGCTGGGCACAGAGCACTCAGCTACAAATCCTGCCCCCTTATGTATCAGCCTGGCCTCACAAGCTGGGCTGTGCTTTGTTTGGGGACCCAAGGCTAAAGCATGAGCTGCAGAGAAATGGGAGAGGGGGTAAGGAACAAAATGCACTGCTGAAGGTCTCAGAAATATGCCCTGGGGAAGAGGCTTATAGAGCTTTGAGAAAAAAGCGCTTTGGAGAAACTTTCCTTGAGAGTTATGGTAAGAAGAAATGTGGGCTGACTGGGGGCAGTAAAAAAAGCGGGGGGGCTTACAGTGCAACAGAAGGAATTCCAGTTGGGTTCAATGTAAAATCTCTGGAATAGTACTTAACGAAACCATGTGAGCAATCACTTATTTAGTAGCTACTATATTCAAGACACTTCCCATATTCTCTGCATTCCTTAGGGAAGGAGAACCCATATGCCATAAGGCAGTGAAATAGAGTTTTCCAGGAGTCTTGGACTCAAAGGCTTTTTCTATGGCATACCAAAGTGCCAAGGGCATGGCTTTGGGGTTCAGATTTTCTGAGGTGCAATCCATGCTGTATGTTCTTGGACCATAAAATCAATTCTCTGCCTCAGTCTCCTTACCTACAAAATGAGTTAGGGATTTCTATGAAAAATAAGTGAGTTCACTCATATACAGCAATTGGAACAGAACTGGCACATAGGAAGAGTTCCATATAGGGTTGTTGTTGTTGCTAGGTGCCATTGAGTTAGGTCCAACTCATACCAATGTTCATAGGGTTTTCAGTGGCTGATTGTTTTGGGATTGCTTCAGGAGTGGATTGCCACATCCTTCTCCCATTTTTGTGATACTGGGGATCAAAGTTAGGGGCTCAGAGTGCAGAGCAGCACTTTACCAATGTATGTAAACAGAACAAACTCCCAAATTACGCAGTTCATACTAAGGATTAATGATTAATAATTCTTTCATTTATGTGTTTGTGATTTTTTTAATGTCCTCTCCACTAAGTTTTTTGTACTTGAAGTTTTAAGCAATATATATATATATATATATATATATATATTTTTTTTTTTTTTTTTTTTTTTTTTGGTGGTACTTGGAGGTTGAACTCAGGGCCTTGCACATACTTTGCAAGCACTCTACCATGGGGTTGCACTCTCAGCACCTTTTTTATTTTTTATCTTGAGACAGGGTCTGGTTAAATTACATAGGCTGCCTCTGGCCTCTAACTGGCAATCTTCCTGCCTCCACCTCCTAAATTGCTGGGATTACGTGTGTGAACCACCCCGCCCATCTAAACAATATAGTTTTTGACATAAATATTTAAACTCTCCTAAAATGATCTAAATACAATAGGTTTTTGTTTCTTTTTGCTCTTTATATATGACCTAGTTTAAGAATTTAGTATGAATTCTCTAAAATTTCTATATGAAAAATATAACTCTTAATAGTTAAGACACTATTAAAACACTAGAATTTCCTTTGCTTAACTATTTTAGTTGATATAACTTATATTATATTCTATCAGTACACTGAGGCTTTATTTGTCCATACATGGTAGTTATTCTTATATATACCCCATGTGTCTATCAGCTTGTAGTGCTATAGGGGCTTGTGTGTTGCTGAAATGCTGAAAGCTATGCCACCAACAGGCTGGGATTTAGCTCAGTTGGTAGAGCACTGTGCTACAGTCTCTGAGGTCCTGAGTTCGGTTCCCAGCACCACAAAAATGGGAGAAGGACCTGGCAATCCACTCCCAAGGCAATCCCAAAACAGTCAGCCATTGAAAACCCTATGAGGGTCGCTGGGAGTCAGATACTGACTCGATGGCACCTAACAACAACAACAACAATGCCACCAACATTTCAGATACCAGCAGGGCCAACCATAGTGGACAGGTTTCAGCTGAGCTTCCAGACTAGGCTAGGGAGAAGGACCTGGCAGCCCTTCTATGAATAGCAGAGAAACACTGTCAAATATAAGGCTAGGAAATAAGCACCTCAGCCTGGAAATCATTCAAGAAACAACTAGGGAGGAGTTGCCTCATCAAAGTACCATCAACCTTGAATGATGGGAATGGAGTAAACCCCCAGGACCTCCTTTTGCTGATGTGACATGACTCAGAATGAAAAGAAACATAGTGACTGCAACATTGGGCTCAAACAAAAAGATCATGTGCATGGCACAGTGTTGAGTAGTGTTTCCTTCTATTGTACATTGGGTTGTTTTGAGTAAGATCCTTCTCAACAGTATCCAACAACAACAACAACATTGTTATTTATACGAGTTTCTTCTATTTATAGAAATAATCATGTTCACTGTGGAAAATTTGGTAATGACTAAAACGTAACAGGAACAAAACAGAAAGAATCCTTAATTCCTTTAGCTATCTCTGGGAATTTATAACCAAACCATAAACACTGTTTTTAAAGATAATTTTTCCTTCCCAGAGGTGATTCTCACTAGTGATTCACTATGTGTCTCAAGGTTTCTGTGCTGACCCATGAGTCCCCCAAAGATCTGCTCTAATCATAATGTTGGCTTGGCATCTAACTTAACCTGAAGACTGGGGCAGAAGTCCCACTCATACTCCTCTACATGTCCTATTTTTCTCTTTTTTATTATTTTAATTTTAGCCAGTCTATTTTACACATGTTTTAATAGTATATATGATCTTACATCATTTTTGGAAGTATGCAGGGTCCATGTTATAAATGTGGTCATTAAAGTCAACAAGAGCCTAACTGTCCATGAGAAGTAGGATTTTCCTTCCAAGTTCTGAGCACCTGCACAGACTCAGCTGCTTCTTCCACAGTAGGCTCTGCTTACATGGTCTTTCTCACATCTTGATCGAGGCTTCTGCTACTTATGTGCAAAGCTCCAATACCAGCATATGGACATGCTGGCCTATGCGTAGACTTCACAAAGATGCTTTGTATATAGTCCAGAATTCCCCAATCATTGGGGTGCCAATCTATAGCAGAGAAATGGTGGCTTAGGTTTTCCCAACTCAAATATGTTGGTAGTGAAGCAATTCACATTTGGAATGCACCAGGGTCCCAAGGCAACAAGACAAAAGGCCCAAACAAAGAGAAAGCCAGAGACCAATTCATGCAGAATGAAAGAAATTAATTTGCTTGAAATGTGGGAACTCTGAGGATAGACAGCCAGAACTCAGTCCTGGAACTGAGATGAAAGTGAAGAACATTCATCCGAGGTTGGGAATCTGACCTGCAACTCCAAGGAGAAAGGAAAATGGGGTGAGGAACCATGATAAATAAAAGGAGATATTAGCTCACTGGAAATTAGCTAGGGTACAGGAGATGACCACAGTGAGCTGGATAATAAATATCTTTAAGTCACATGAGAAGAAGTGAGAGTTTTAGCTTACTGTTAACCAGTGGAAGGTGTGCTAGTCCCTTAGGCATGGGGACTCTGAATTAAAGGTGAGAAAGACATCATGTTTAGGAGAGTGGCAAGTCAGTGAAAAAAGGATAACCTTCCACCAGATGGATTGACACAGTGTCTGCAACAACGGGCTTAAACATAAATAAGATCATGTGCCTGGCACAGAATAGGGAAGTGTTACCATCTATTGTATATAGGGTTGCTCTGAGTCGGACTCAACTCAATGGCACCTAACAACAACAACAACATAACCAAGTTTAGGGGCTGGGGTTTAGCTCAACTGGCAGAATGCAGCTCTGCCGTCTCTGAGGGCCTAGGTTCAATCCCCAAGCACCAAACAACAACACTAACCAAGTTTTCCTTCTATACTGATTAAAATGTAAATGATGAAGGGATGGAGAAGCATCTTGAAGATAAGGTTCCAGCCCTCTGGGAAGGAAAATGAAAAGATCCAGTGAAGTCAAAACAAACCAAAAATAAAGCAATGGAAAAAGTTAAGGTAGAAGAGAAGGAAAATAATGGCAGGTATCAGACCTTCAAGGACCCATGAAACAATTTAGTAACTGTTAAACCTCAGGATGTTTATTTATGAGAAGACCACCTGAGGGTCGAGGCCCACAGAACATTTTAAGCACTTTTATATCTTTCAGTATATGAATACATTCAATCCTCAAGTCAGCTCTAGGAGTAAGGATTATTACCATCCACAAGGAACAAGAATGACAATGAGGTACAGAGGTCATAGTCACTACTGGAGATAAGCAGCCCATAGCAAAGGTGATATTTGAGCCAAGCCCTCAGGTTTCTTGCAATGGTGCTAAGGTGGGGTCTGCACACCAGGTGTGGCATAATCCATAGAATTTGGTAGGACCCTGGTAAGAATATTCAAGGAACAAGAAGATATCAAACTAAACCAGCTCACTGAATTGACATGGTATCAGACCACCAACATGCAGGGAAAAAAGAGTAGGCTCAGAAGTAATCTTTTACCAAATAGCAAAGTTATTTTGTCTGAACTTGGGTTTAACCAGACTTAGTACAGATGAAGAAGGAAATGGGTTAAATTTCTAAAACAGATATGACTTCTGTATTTTATAGGTGAGGAAGAAAATCAGAGATTTATGCTAGCTGAGACGGTCCAGGGAGCAGAGGATGGGAAAAGAAGGGAAGCCACAGCAAGGGAGCTGTGAATGCAGGCTCCATTTCTAGAAGGCATGAGAATCCAGCCTGGGATTTCAAATGGTCCTCAACATCCCTTTTGAAAGCAGGACAGTGAGAGATGGAAACACTGCTAACTGAATGACAAAACTTAAGAAAGGGCCCCAGACTAGTCTGGGAGGATGAGTCAAAGAAACAGGGCCTTGGCATGGAGACAGCCACAAGAAAAAGTGAAGAGAAAGGCCCCAGATGGGAACACCTGGGAAGTTACAATATAATTAAGGACAGTCTGCCTGGATTCGTACAAAGGAAGCCATGTCTAACAAATTTGATTTATTGAGGAAGTAGCAACAAGACTTGACAGAATTAAGTCATGGGCATAAGGAAAACTTTTGATACAATCCTGAAGGCTGAATCTGCATGGGGAAAAAGTATGTTGTGCTACGGCGGGGTGGCAGAGGAAGGGGAAAGCGGGGGAGGCAACCGTGTAGGAGGAAAGTAGTCCTGCAATGCCCCTGGCTGCTCTTCAGAAATGAGCTGTACTGTGAGGTCCTGACAGGTGAATTCTGGCCGCCCAGGAGTTGGCCTGCCTGGCCTGCAGGTGCCCTAACTTTGCAGCGAGCAGGGCCTCCTGCTGCCCAGCCAGGCTTCCCTATATAGGGCAGGTCCTGCCAATTACAGGGGAAGAGGCTCTATTAAATCAGCTGCAAAGGAGACCAGAGTTGGCCAGGGATGGTTTTAGCAGATTGCTTAGGCAGGTGGGATAGCTGCTCAGACTGCAACTGGTCTGACCCATCAATAAGACAGTTATAAAACTGCAAACAAGGTAAAGGGGTTCTTTGTCTCCAAATCCCTCTGGTGGCCAGGGGTCCCTTTGGTGGCCTCTTGGTCAGCTCTTGGGACACCCTCAAGTCAACAGAGGTCTGCCTCCTTGAGGCTTGAAAACAAATCACTTACCACATCATCTCGGTCTTCCCACTCCACTTCAGAGAGGTCAACGCTACTATAGTTAGGCTTCCTTCGCTTTTTTCCTTCTTCGTACTAGCATTGGGAAGAGAGAGAAAAAGAAAACAAGTGTTCATGAAATCATCAGCCAGGGCAACTTGTATTCTCCCAAGAGCTATTTCATGGATGTGGACTGTGAGCGAACAAGTATCAGTGAAAAGCCCTGAGGAATGACATTCCCAGGTGTTTTAATGAGAGGCTTGCCACAGCCAGATGCCTGTACACATCTGCTCCAAGGTGCAGAATATAAAAGCCAATCCTTGGCTTGGTCTGAATTTACCTAGTGGACTCCTTGGTTCTAAAACATCAGGTGCAAAGCAAAGTTCATCCGCTCCTTGGACAGAATACGATTAGGATAGGGGAGATCCCTCCTCTATTCCAAAGCTGATAAATCCACCCCTTGGTGACACTGGGGAGGGCTTCTTACATATATTTAATGAAACCTCATCCATTCCTCCACGCTTTAGAATCCTTCTGTCTCCAACCTACACCCATGCTCCTTGGTGAGAAATGAAAGCACTGATCTCCACAATTGGTGATGAGCTCAGCATGCTGACAACACTTTGCAGACACACAGAATCTTTTAATGGCTGTCATGCTAGCAACTGCAATCTGGAACCTAAGCTTGGGTCCTTCACCTGGAGTAGATGTGGGTACTGGAAATCACTGCCAGGTTTAATGGCCATGTGAGCATTTCTCTGGAAAAGCTGATAAGTGTATTAATAACTAGGGAAGTGGCTTTAGTTTTCTCCCCTAAATCACTGGTGTTAGTTACCCCACAAGCCTACCATTTTATCGACCGGACATTCTTGTGTCTGGACATTCATGTGTCTAGAGGACCTTAATATTGGTTGTTGGGGTCTTTATAAGGTAGGAAAGTCTGCCCTCTGCTGCAGGATAAAGATAAGCAAGCCCTTTACAAGTTCAGCAGTTTAGTAGCATAGTGGAAGAAAAGATTTTATATGTGTGTGTGTGTGTGTGTGTGTGTGTGTGTGTGTGTGTGTGTGTGTGTTCTGTTTTTGCTTTTGTCTAGATTGGTCATCTTTTGATTGAATGGTAATACACTAAGTGAAACAAAGGATCAGTATAAGTGTTTTAAGACCCGAAAACCATAGGTTACCATTTTGGACACTAATTAGCCATTGTGGACACAGGTGCTAAAGGTACCCAGGGCACAAAGGAAAAACCACTGCCTACAAGTAAAACCAAACAAATCTAAACTGGCCCCTAGTGCAATCTAGGGGATGGAGGCCAGAGGGGAGACCTCATCCGTGTGGTACCAAACAGAGCCAAGTGCTACTCCAGCACTCTGTCCTTCCCTGGGGACTGCATTTCAAGAACTCGGTACCACCTCTGCAGAGTCCCTTCCCCTCACCACACAGGAAGGCCACCCTGTCTGCCTCCAAGAAGCAGTGGGCTCTGACCACCCTGTCAACCACATTTCTATTCCTTTTTCTGAGGTTTCCAATTAACATATGTTCACGGTGACTTTTATGACATTGGATCCACTCCAGATGAAGAGGAAGGGACATGGTTTCCTCAGAAGCCACTGTAAACGATAGCAGATTAGCAGTTGGATCCTCTTATGGAAAGTTTGTGTGCATGGAAGCTCTGGCCCTCAGAGTCAAGCTTGCTCTGAGCAGGAGGAACAGGAAGGAGGTCCTCAGAAGATGGCCCACGGGCTGCAGCAATGGGGGATGCTAAGACTCAGCGCTGCTCCTCTGGGGAGCTATATTCAGACTGCGATTCTAGACCTCACTTTCATGTGCCAATGGCCCCTGAGTCCCATTTCAATAAAAGTCATTCCTGAGAGCTATTAGGTCCCTCAGAAATTCATGCAGTCCCGGTCTTGAACTTCAAAGGCAAAAGTTTCATAATTTCTTGGGTAGCCCACTGCTGAACATAAACTTTTATGTGTGGGCGGGTAATTTTTCTTTTGGTCACTTCAATGTGCCCCTTTATTTATTTATTCAACACACATTTATTGGAGACTTACAAAATAAAACATACTAAAGCAAGAAAGTCAGTCAAGTAGCACTTCACTCTTCCCTAAGGACTTACTTATATTTTATCATCTTCAATTCTGCTATTACCCATCATGCATATGGGAAAACAGGTTCTAACAAGTTAAATAACAAATTAAATAACAATGTAAATGATATCATATTGCCCAAATTGGAGAGGATGCCTCATCTACCACTATTCCCCTGAAGGAATAAAGCCCAAATTTTCCTGTTTAACCCTCAGGATATTTTAAATTTCTCCTAAAGAAATTTACAAAGATCCCAAAGTCCAGAGCACCAAATGTGCCTTTGTCCTCAGAGACTGTGTCCATGTGTTTGTTTTTTTTTTCTTTTGAGAAGAAAAGAATGTGATGGCTCTGCTATTGCCCATGTCATACTAGGTGTGTGACCCTAAGGAAGGTACCAAGCTACCCTAAGCTTGCTTAGTGAGTTGCCAAAAGGGAACAATAGTACCTGCACAGCAAGACAGGGTGAGAAGATGGACTGAGACACTGTATATAAAATGGCAATGCACTCCCAGGTACTGAATACTCTTAAGACTTTGCTGGTATGATTGCTGAGAGTCACGCTCTTCCTGGGAAGACAAACTCCTTGCAAAGAGTTGGCTGATACCTCATTACCTTGAAATGAAGGAGACCATTTGATAATTCTGGGGGTCACTGTACTATAAACCACAGGCAGGCAAGAGATGTTTGTTGAAGATGACAATGTCAGAAAATCACAATCATACGTCTCCTTCAGGTGTACATATTGCAAGTTGGGACCAAAGAGTCTCCTGGTAGAGAAATTTAGTCTTGTGCTAAAGAAGCCAGGACCTTTGAAGTGGCATATGGCAAAAGTGCAATCAGTTGAGAATCCTCAGCTTTTGCCTATTCCTAAATATCTTTACTCATCTTTTTATAACCACTCAAGAAATGCAGGTCATTACACCAAAAAGCTATCTGAGGAAAGCAGAGAGACTAAAGAGTGAGGGAATAAATGATTTCCTACCATGCTGGTCCATGAGCCGCCATATTGCAATAAGCCTTTATAATTTAATATCACTGAAAGAAAGAGGAGCTAGGGATATTCCCTCTGGAACTTCCTTTTAGGAATGCTATTCCCCAATGCCTACCTAACCAGTACATGCAAGGGTATTAAAACCCTTTTATCTGGATCTTGATTAATAGGTAGGCTCCTTTAGAATATAACCATTAAAATAATGGAGGGATTAATTTATGTGAGAAAAGGAAAATTCAGTGAACTATTGCATAAATAAAACAGGCCAAGCACTATGAATGAACCGTAACATACTGATCCTAAACCCTCCTTTATCTTTTCCCCATAAAGAAAGTACCTTAGAAGGCCAGAGAGTAGAGTTCCATTAGAAAGTCCTGTGGACTGGCACTACCAATTCTCCACATTTCCCAGGGTAAGTACCTTGGTTTTCCTATAGCAAAACCTTAGAGCCACACTTTCAGTAAATATAGGTCTAGTGAAAAGGTACTGCCATCCCTGGTTCAGAGATGGGCATGTGCCTGAGGATGGGGGTGTCCACATCATTCCAGGACACAGGTATTAGTTCAGAAGTGGGTATACAACCCATGCCAATCCAAATGAGACTCAAAAGACTAAACCTGGGATGCTTTTCTGGATTGATCTGGGGAAGGGGGCATCCAATAGTACTGCTAAGGAAGTACAATGTGAGCTGGGAGTGCCTCATGGCCATCTCTGAACAGTCTTCCTAAGAATGAAGCCAGAAGAGGGAAAGTGAGAAAAGATAGGAAGAAAGTTCTAAAACTATGTGCACACTTGGATTAAGCTGCGCCTGAAATCTTCATACCCTTGGATGGTTCATGTATCAATATATCCTCCCTACATTTCTACCCTTCCCTTTAGAAAGACCTCAAGTCAACCAAGTTTCAACTTGTATATACTTAATGCCTTCTTTCTTTTCTTTTTTTTCTTTTTAAATGAACTATACCTTATATGAAGTATTTACAAACTTTGGTACTTTAATGATTTGGGGGGAACATGTGATTTGCAAAATGCCTCACTGCTCACCAACATCCAGTACTGTGTTTAAACAGAGTTGACCTCTACTTGCTTTTGCCCCTCTACCAAGAGACAGACAAAGTGAGCTCTCCAATTCCCAACTCCCAGGCCAGCTCTCCCCTCTCCAGGCAGTCTTCATGTGGGACAAATCCCAGGTCACCTAGTCCCAGGTCTCCCTCTTCTCATGGGTAAGGAGCTCATTATGAGGCCGAGGCATTGTATATGGCAATTGTTAGCATATCTATAATCTGTAACTTCCTTTGAAAATGTGATTAACGAATTGCAAATGGTTTCCAAAGGTTTATAAGTAGACTCTGAGAACCACAGGTAGGTTTGGAGCTTTTGGTGCCTGTTTTATGAAAAAATATGTACAGGAGAATTTAATAAGGAAAGATATTCTGTGCTATGAAATACTTTGAGGTGAAGTCTCAAATAAAGGCCAGATGTGCTGAACACACAAACGCCTGTGGTCTAGGAGGATGGGACAAGTGGGCACCCATCTTTGGAGCAAACTGGAACAACCCGGTGGCTTGCCTAAAGTGACAGAGCATTCTCGGCAGTTTGGAAAGGTCTGGTATTAGTGCCCTTCTGCGGCACATGCAGAGGGACTTTGGAAACAATGCAACAGGCCAAGGTGAAGCCCACGCTAACATACAGAAAACAACAATGCCTTTGCTTCTTGTGCGTCCTAGGAAAGGCTTGAGAGGACCATCTACACCATCTATGCTGCCTCTGTGGAATGAGCATGGTGTTCCTACTAACTGACCAAGCATACGTGCCACTCCATGCTGCCAACAGTAAGGATGGAGACAGGGTGGGGCTCCACAACTGGAGAGGAAGAAACTTTGGTCAGGACATTGTCTTCTGGAGGCCCAGGACCAGCCATATCCTGAGCAGATGTGTCTCTCCCCAGGCAGTCATAGGCTTCTGATGGTGAAAGCCTTCACCACCTCTGTGCCCAGGCCTAAGGGACCATTTCAGAACTGATTTGGGCATCTTTCTCTCCTGAGGGTACAGGAGATAGGGCCTAATGGCTACTAGGGACTTTATTCCTCCACTCACTCACCCTCTATTCTCTGCTCACCTACACACCCCCAAATCCTGTCAGATGCCTAATGCTTCTCAGATACTGTACCAGGCACAGCAAGTCTTAGGAAAGCCTGGAAAAGCCACCCAGGGAAGTATAAATGACCACCCTCAAGTACCTCATCAGAATTAACTACCAATAGATCAGATTAGGTTAAAGGAGGCCATTTGGGAGGGTGGTTAAAAGCAAGGAGTTAGACTCAGATTCTAATCAGGTCTACATGCTGTGTGCCCCCGGGGCTGGCTGTATACTTCTCTGATCCCCACTTTCCTCATCAGTGAGATGCAGGTAACAGAGCTCAGCTCACAGGGCTGAATTGAGCAGCAAATGACAATAAACATGGTTGAACATAGAGCCAAGCACCTCAAATGTCCTGACAAATACAGCCTTGAAAAGTTGCCCACTCAGCCAGTATTTAGGATCGCTCATATTGTCCCTGACTTACAAACATGGCAGTCCCTACCTCACAGAGCTCATCCCTAGGGAGCAAGGGTGATCTCAGGATAAGATGGTTCATAAAAGGATCACTGATTATTACTAGTCTTCCTCCTTTTAAGAGGCTTAGCGACCCATTCTTCTCAAGGCCAGGGTAAATTCTGGGCCTGCAGCAGAGTGATGCCCTTCCCCTAGAATCTGGCATTTGGATTCTGTCTTGCCAGATGCAAATCAATGTCTCTGTCTGTAATGGACCCAGAGGAGTTTGATCTCACAGTCACTGTCAGCCCCTGCTCTCCTGGGGATCAGTAGCATGGGATCCAAGTGTCACAGTCTAGACGGCTTGAGTATTTTCTTTTACCTTTTTTCTGATTACCCATGCAGTAACTACTCCTTGTGGAAAACTTGGGCAATGATAAAGTGCAAAAAATGGGAAGAATACTGTTCTCACTACCAAACCCAGCAACAGCCATCTGACCCTGCTGTGTTCCTCAAAGAGTACTGTGAAGTACTGCTTTCAGTTTTCAAAGCTCATTGTTTTCCCAACAAAGAATTTATAAAATGTAGCAACCAATCTGTTCTGCTTCCCAAATGACTGCCTTTAGGGGAGGAATAAAAACCACTACTTCTCTTCTGCTGGTCCCCTTCCCCCTCACCTCCTACCGTTATTCAAGAAGAGTGAATGTGTCTCTCACCAGGCATTGAGCTAAAAGTACAGTATGAATCTTGTTTAATTCTCATAACTCCAAGTAGGGGAGAATTACTCCACAGGTGGGAAAAGGAAGCCCCAGGGATGGCAGGCCACTTGGTGACATGGCTAAAGGGCAGTGGGAGAGAGAGTGGGAGTAATTCCACACTAGCTCAGCCCTCAGCTCGGGTGGCCCTCCCCATGGGATGTGCACATAGTGGGTTCATTCATGGTTGCAAAACCATGTTGGAAGCCAAATCCTAGCAGCCAGTTATGTCTCTGTCAATAGCTGGCTGACTCATTTGGACTGTCCTGAATCCGGCCCTCATGGTCAAAGATGCAAGAGTCAATTTTAGATTAAGAACTAGAGATGAAAAATTTCAGGAAGCTGACTGTTAAGACCCATGGCCAGTTTACAATCTTATGTAAGTTCACCATGGTCCCTTTCAGGTCCTCAAGACAAGGCCTGGGGTATGTGAGGATACATTTAAGCAACAATTTCCACCAAAAATGTTTTGCCCTCTGGTTATGTCATTCCATAACATCCCAGACTTCTCTAGACAAGACACATGCCTAGAACACACAGACATTATGCCAAGACAGAAATTCCAAGGAGTCTGATTTGAGATGAAATCCTCCACACCACGGGAAGATGAGAAGCCCAGGTACGATGCGGGGAAACAGGGCCATGAGGGTGTACCCTGAACCAGCAGGAAGTAGGGGAGAGGTAACTGGGCAAGTCGAGACAATCAGCCTTTTCCTTTTTCTAAAAGGTACTGTGCTCTCATTAATTAATGTTTTTAAGTGTCTCAAAGATGAAAAGTTCTACGTGCTCTCCCAGTATGATTACAAAATCCTTTTGATCACTGTAAAACTGAAACAGCCTGGGCATTTACAACAACAACAACAACAATTAACAGGGCACTTTGAAAACCCAAATGACCTTTATCTTAATCAGTGTCCTCTGACTAGCCATGAGTCACGCACTGTGTGGGGAGTTGGTGGCCGAGCCCCACCACTGTTTTGTAGGTCAAATGTGGCTTACTACAGTATGGCTGGATTTAAACTCAATTCCCAAGAAGCCAGTCTGTCTTGTAATTGTAAACTAGTCTTAGGAATTAAAATTGTGCTGAGTGATTGGGACAGGAGGAAGCTTACATGCTAGCAAAGGGACAGAGGACAGGGACTCTCAGGTTTGGAGGAAAGTGGGAAGGCCAGGCAGGTAAATGGTGATACTGAGTGAACATTGCTGCTCAGAGAGAAGACAGAAAACAGGGGTGGTATCCAAAATAAAGTTGCAGGTGGGTACCTGGGGGACATCTGTTCTAATAAATTACAACACCCTGAGACAAAATCCTGTCTAAGGTTAGATGCAGACAGCCTTCAGAATGAGCTTCAAATAGTGTTGCACCCAGTTCCTGGATGTGGGCATAAGCTTTATTGCAAAGCCAGTTTCATACAAGTTTTCAGATATCACCATGTCATTAAGAGATAGTATCTAGGGGAAAGGGAGCCTCTATAATTTGAGAGTTTATCTGTGATATCTGGCAAGTAACTTTTAAAAAAAAATTATAGAACTTTGTTTGGCATTATCCCATTGCATAGTTAACTGTATCAGAAGACCCCAGGGTATGTGCAACAGACAGAGCATTTTAAATAGGGGATACAATTGGGCACAACAAATTGATTCTAGTGTTGCAATTGCAAAGGCAATGAAGGTCCTTATTCACTCAAGCAAAATCAGAAAATAGTTTCAATGAACACTATGGCAAAACATGCTGGCCTTCACATGGGGCTGTGACTAAACCCTCCCTGGACAGTGAGTCAGTGTGGCTATTTTCGTTCTATGGTCAGACCCTAGCACCTCCATTCCCAATGCCTCCCCCCAGATCAGCCACTGGGAAGAAGACTCTAGTCAGACTATCTCTGCTGAGGATGTTGTTGTTGTTACGTGCCGTCGAGTCAGTATCCAACTCATAGTGACCCTCATAGGGTTTTCAATGGCTTGCCATATCCTTCTCCCATTTTTGCGGTGCTGGGAATTGAACTCGGGACCTCAGAGACTGCAGCGCAGCGCTCTACCAACTGAGCTAAATTCCAGCCCGCATCGATAACAATCAGAATACAGAGAATTCTCAATGTCTAGAATTTTATGCTCAGTGACATGAATGGCAGCAAGCTGGCAGGAAATCTGAAAGTGAAGTAACAGAACGCTGCAAAGGGGGAGGGAAAGAAATCCTTCTCCCCAATCAAATTCCATCACCTCACTGATATTACAATAGTAACAGCCTATGTCAGAATGTTGAGCCTTCCTCAGTTGTGTATGTATTAATGCACGCTGTGCGCTTTTATTTCGGGAGATCCTTGGCGTGATAGCTTTATTCTGATTTGCCTTTCCTACTAAAATTGGCAAACACACTTGTGAAGGAAGAGTGAACAAGAAGGGATCCATCCTGTGGTCATCTCTTCCATGAAGATTTCCAGATACTTCCAGCTAGAGTCTCTATCCTGCCTCACCTGGGATTGCCTTGCACCAACCTGAGGACACAGTAGCTTCCAGCACAATCATGTATGTGGCCACTTTGTCTAACACATGTTTTCTGCCCTAGCCATGTCCTGACCACCAAACTGAGCAGGTTCTCATCCATCATTGGGCCCTCCAATCCACTGGCCTGGTGACCCAGCAAAATATTTAGTCTTGGGTTTTGTTTATGTGTGCGATTGCCAATTAAAGTGATGCATCTTTTAAAAAATGTTTCTGGATACATGGTGGTCTGAACAAGCCTAAGAGGCTTCTGATATGATTCATGACTCACAGGAAAACCAAAGGTCTCCCGCAAGGTTGGCTGAGTTCTCTGTCTTGTATTTGCTGTGACCATGGAAATGTGGGTAGGGGCTGAAATGGGAGAATATAATCAGAGAAAAGGCGAGGGGGCCAGCAAAACAACCATGGCTTGTCAAACTACCACATCCACTGAGTGCTTATCTTCTAAGTGTCTTGAAGTCCAATCACATCAAGGCTGCCACCAGTTTAGTGTCAGCCATCATGATACCACTCCCCTGGATGAGGACAAGTGTCTCCAAAGCAGTCTCCCTTCTTGGTTTCTACCAAACCCATACCATGGTCCAGCTAGAGCAATTCTTCTACAACGAAAATCAGGCCATATGGCTGCTTGGCTTGAAGTCCTCGTGGCTCCTTATGCCCTGTAGGATGACATCCAACATTCCAGAGTTCTACAAGTCCCATCACTTGGCCTTTCTCTTCCCCATTTCCTGTCTCTCACTGCGCTCCCCAGCTAGACTGAGCTGGATGTGAAAAATGTCATTGTTTTTCTTGCCCTCAGGCCTTGCCACATGCTGCCCCATCTGTTCCTAACACCCTTCACCCTAACTCCAGAGTCAAGTGGCCAAGCCCTCTGACCCTTCTGGACTCAGCTGAGAGAAGTCTGTGCTGACCTGTCCGGGTTGGGTCTGGCCAGGATCAGTTCAAGTCCTTCACATACTCCCCTCAGCTTCCCATGGTGGCCCCATCGCTACACTGTCTGGACTGTCGATTATCTGCTTACTCTCCTGCTTCTCATCCTAGCTCCTAAGCATCTTGAAGAAATAATCTCTCTTGTGCATGATCACTTAGTGCCTAGGATGGTGCCTGACAAAGAGCAGGCTCTCCAAGACTAGGTGCTGCCTGGGTGAGTACAGTGAATGCAGAAATGAGTAGAGGTGCTCACTTCATAAGCGCATGAGTAACACTGGCTTTGTGCCTGGCCTGATTTATGCATTGTGTGAGTGTTTGCTCATTAATCCTCATCATAATCCCTGAAGGAGGCTCTGCTTTTGTTCTCATTTTTCAGTGAAGGACGTGGAGGTCTGGGAAGTTAAATAATTTGTCCAAGGTCACATAGCTGACAGTGGCAGAGCTGAGGTTTGACCCCAGAGGTCTCAGAGGTCTCAGAGTTGGCTGACCACAGAGGCAGCTCTGTTCTGTGGAGAAGCACCTACCAGGGAGCTCCCTGCTCTGTAGCTGAGATTGCTGCCCACTGCCTCCCTGAGATGTATCCTGAGGGCATAAATGGCAAGGTGACCTATGTCAGTCAGGTGCGTAGAATTGAGCTGAGTTTAAAATGATCAACTCTCAAAGGAGTCTTTCCCTTGAATACACAGGAACATGATATTTTTACCAGTATTTGAGTCTGAGTAAGCATGGGTGTCATTTAAGGGGAGTCCAAGCCATATTAATATAAAACCTGTTGCAATCCTGGGAATCAGATAAGGCCATAGGCCTTCCCTGTTACTTCCACATCCTCTTCTGGGAGTGGAGTTGGAAACTTAAGAGACTCTAGGAGGGCTCTTCTGAGAAATCCAAATATTTTAATTGACTCTGACATTCAGGGTACATTTGTTTCTAGAATCCCTACATTTTTTCACTGGGGAGTGGTAATGATGCTTGGTGTTGCCTTGATGTTCTAAATAAATACCTTGGTCTGATTTCTCTCCTCTCTCATCTGTTTATATTCCCCCTCCCAATGAATTAAGCTTAACTCATTTGGCAATCCCCTCTGCTTGGGCACAGTTCTGCCAAGCCAGGTCCTGCCTCAATTTAAACCTGCCTTCAAGCATTCCTTAGCAGAGGGGTCCTTGGACTTTCGATGTACTTTGGAGGTGTGTGTGTGTGTGTGTGTGTGTGTGTGTGTGTGTGTTCCTTCTGGGTGATGTTCTAGATTTGCTTCTTTGCAAAACCTGGCTTTAGCTCAGTCTGATATGAATCATGTGCTTTGCTCAGGAGGACTGTGGTTCCATTGTTACTGGGACCACACATGGTTTGAATATGAAATGTCCCCAGACGCTCATGTGTTAAAGGCTTGGTCCCTAGCTGGTGGTGTTATTTTAGGAAGTGGTGGCAACTGAAGAGACGGGGCCTAGATAGAAAAAATGGGTTACTAGGGCACATTCTTCAGGGCTGTACTTTATCTCCAGCCCCTTCCACTCTTGTTTTCTGCCTTCTGGCTACCAAGTTTTGAGCAACTTTGCTTCTCCCTGCCCTTCTACTATGATATTTGGCCTCACTTGGTCCAGAATCAGAGGAGCCAGTCAACTGTGGACTTAAACCTCTGAAACCATGAGCCAAAATAAATCCTTCCTCCCTTCAGTTGTTTCTGCCAGGTATTTTGTTGTACTGATGAAAAGCTAACTAATACAGTCCAAATTGGAGAAGCTATTGTGGCTATGCTAAATGTCCCCTTGACCTGTTCCTCAAGAGCCCCTCACCCTTCCAGGGAGATGTGGGCATAGAAAACACCAAATTTGGGACTTCAACCCTGAGCCTCCAAGGTTGGAGGTGGCAGGCCAGCTCACCTGAAATTTCTGGCCTTGGTCAGATGGCATACAGGCACAACCAATTCCGGGAACATCTCAGCTACAAGCCAAAGAAAGGCCTCCAGGGACAATCCTACCATGCCACCTAATGGAGGGAGGAGGTGAAAACAGGAGTAGACCCTATCCCAAGGAAGAAGGGGCAAATGAGGCTGGGGAGAACTTTCAGCAAAAGCTCTGCCAGAGTTGGTCAAACATGTCGGGCTCCAGTTATTTTAATGTTTGGGTGCTTCTTCTCACCCAGAAAACATCCATCCGCAGATAATGTGGAAATGGTACCTGGGAGGTGTGTTTGGAAATACATATACTTATCACATGGTTAAAGAAAGCTGAGCAAAGAGCATGAGGGGAAGACCATGCTCCTTGACAAAGCGCCACAGTGATCTCAGTGGTGTGATCGGGATTAAATTATTGCACCAAAACGCCCATGGCCTCAACATTTTTATTTGCATTCTTTGGGTTTTATCATTTCGGATTATGTAAAAATGACAGCTGCTTACAATTATTTGGGAGTTTGAGCTGCAATAATTAAAAACATCTGCCTTTATCTTACCGCTACCAGACTTAACCCTGCAAGGTTGGGTCTACTGAACTTCAAAGAGGGAAGGAAGAAATAAAAGAAAACTCCACACATTACTAACAAATTTCTAGTGATTCATTTAAATGTATAACCAGTTATTCCAATAGCCTTCAAACCCTTCATTATCTTTTAAATATATATAATTTGGGACTGCTAATTAGATAGCAATTTAATGCTCTCATGGGGATTCAGATGCAAGGTCTTTCTAAAATGTAAACTCCAAAGAATAATTATTGGCATTCATATGATCAGATTCTTCAGTTATTCAAATGAGTGTTGGCATTCACAGAGTTGAATCATTCGAATATTCTCCCTGTAAGACCCAGCTGTACTGTTTTACAAGACCCTTCGATATCAGGAGGGACAGTAGAGCCCACTTAGCTTCTAGGACACTCTAGCTCCCAGGGGAGAGACAGGGTGGACTCCTTGGGAAAGCCTAAGGTCACTTAAGCAGCCCAGTCTCCCCTCAGAGTTAGATGGTTCCCTGAAGGAGGAGCATACTTTCCTGGGGCCCACAGTTATGAAAGCCTTAATGCTTGCTGCTCAGGCTTTCTCTGGGCTGGTCTGCTTGCTATTGTCTGGCTAGTTAACATTTTAATTAATAACTCTCTCCCCCCAACAGGCTGTTACAGATGAGGAAGGGAGGTTTTCATTCTGCCTTGAGCTCCCACTTCCTGTGTATTTCTACCCCCATTGAGATGGTCCTTTAAATTATATAAAGATGTGAATCACATGGAGCAAAACAATTGATCAAGGAGATGACATTGGGCAATGATAAAAGCCAGCACTCACATCTCAGCCTCACAGTGTGGCTAGGGTTTGCATTCCTGAGCTGGGCTAGTAGCTAGCAGCTGAGGCTCATTTCTCCCACGAGGGAAAGGAGGTGCAGACAAATCTATAGGAATTTTTAAGAGATCATTATTCAACACATTGCCTGTAATTACATTTTGATGAGCTTTTTATTGCTAATTCATCATCCAAGATGGGGCATTCTAGATATGAAATTAATCTAGTAAAACTAAGGTCAGAGTGTGTCCAGTGAAAAGAAAAGTCTTTTCCTGATCAAATCCTTTTGCCAAACAATAAAGCAGCAGGGACTCCCATCTCTAAACCCAATTTCCTTCTGGTGCCTACTCACGATTATTAATGCTCCCACGTAGACCTAAATATAGATGCGGATGATCCGAGCAGATAGTACGATGGAAATACATGCACAGGGACCTGACATTGAATGGAAAGTGTGCCTGCTACCATGGTCTTCACGGAAATGTTTATGTGAATGCACTCAAAACTGTATGAAGCTCCACTCTAGAGCAAATCAGGTTCTCTAGAGAAGAATCAGTGCAGTTTTCTTGGAAGCAGACCCAAAGACAGGATCCCAGTACTAGGTTTTCATTTGGGAGGGGTTCCTAGGAGATATTTGCAAGGATATGGCAAAATAACTCAGCGATGGGATTCAGCAACACAGGGTACATCATCAAGCAGGTCACCAATGCAGGAAACTAGAGTTTCACCCCACTGGGAACTCTGGGAGCCAGTGTGGAACACATATCTGAGAAGCAGCAGTGCTGGTCACTCTTGGAGACTCGCTACTTTCCAACGCACCTGGCTGTTGCATGCCTGGGAACAGTGGGTTCTAGAAGCTGGAGAACTGTCCTAGCCCAGCTGCTGGCAGCTGTGATCCAGGCTGCATGTGTGGAATGATAACAGGGAGGGAGGACATAGTGACCTCTTCACTAAGCTTGCTGTGTAAGCATGAATTTGTCAATAAAAAGTTTCCTTTGAAAGTCTGTCCTAAATCTATGAGCAGATTTCAGTGCATAGCTTATCAAACATCTCATGCCTCCGGGTCTTTGCAGACACTGTTCCCTTGGCCTGGCCCAGCCTGGGAGATCTCTCACCCACCAGAGCTCAACTTAAAATGTCATGTCTAAGAAAGACTCTTCCCAAATATCCAAATAAGGTAAGTACCTCTCCCTAACTATTCCATCCCTTATCCTTGTTTCTTTTGGACAGCTTATTCAAACTGTGTAATGCTTTTTGTTTATGCATTTATTTATGAGCTTAAAACAACACATCTCCTCCAGGAGATTGCCAACACCAGATAAAGGGAGAATTCTGTCTGTCTTGTTTGATCACTGGTTCCCTGGCATCTAATGGGGTGCCTGGCACATGATAGGTACTCAATAAATATATGTCAGAAGAAAGAAATGGGGAGTAGAAATAGGAGGATGGAAAAAGGGCAAGAAGGAAAAGGAAGAAGGCAGGGTTCCAGGGGCACAAAGATGAGCAAGTTGCTCAAGTGTTCCAAGGGTGCTCTCGCTGCCCCCAGCTGTGTTGCAAGGGATCATAAAGGGTGATCTCAAGCTTATAGGCTGCAAAACAGCTCCCTGTAGCCTTCCTCAGCCATGAGTCCACAGCTAGACACCGAGTGCCATTATAAATTTTTACTTATCAGTACTTCTACCCATGGAGTTGTTTCATTGTGTGCTCAATTTCCTCTCTCCTCATTCCACCTCCTTTGCCAGGTACCTCTGATCTGTGTCTTCACATTACTTGCAGCACAGTGAGGCGCAGATGTGTCCAGATAATTCTACA